>JABFPN010000435.1:0-47552 GCA_022817305.1 Leptoteleia sp. ZL-2020 | reverse complement strand
GGGGACGGCGGGGCCGGGGCCGGGGCCGGGGCGACGGGGGGAGGAGGGGCGGAGGGGAGGAGGGGAGGAGGGGAGGGGTGGAAGGGACGAAAAAGAAGAAGCGTGGTTTCGGGTGGGGCACGCTTTCCAATCGCGGCTCGTGTTCCTCTCTGACGATCGAAAAAGGTGAGACGTGCCGAAGGGGATACCACGGCCGCGGACAATAAGGCGGACGAGGAGAAGAGAGGAAGCGAGCGAGACGGAGCGAGGGACGGCGCGCGAGAGAGAGGGCGCGAGGGCCGCGTAACTCGCGCGAGCGAGAGGCCCCGGGTGCGAGCGGGACGGCGATAGCTGAACCGAGTGACGAGCGAGGCCACGGCATTAAGGAAGCGAGGCGCGAGGCGCGCGGGCCGAGGGGCGCGGTACGCGCGGCGAAGCAGAGCGCGGCGATGATTTGGCAACGGCGTTTATGGGTTTCGTTGTGATCGGCTGGGAACGACGCGAGCGGCAACTCGCCGCCGCCGCGTTGCCGCCGTCGCCGTATTATCCCTCGCTGGGTCCTACTATGACCCGAGGGGCGAGTCAATAAGGCTTAGCGCGCACGAGAAACGCCGCTCTCCCAGCGCTCCCGACCAAGCCCTCGGCCGTCCTTGTCTCGCTCGCGGACGCCGCCAAAGCTCATCGCGCCATTTCCATTTTCTCAGAATATCCCCGACCGTTTTCCAACGGAAACAACGCGCGCTTTCCTCTTTTCGCTCGGCCCGCGCCTATCCCGTCCGGTTGCTAAGTCACAAACTTACCGCGTTCCACCAAAACCGTCCCACACTTTTCCGTTACGTAACGCGTCGTGGCCGCGTCGTCATTTTCTAACGCTTATAATCGCTCAAATTTCACCGCTGCCTTCCCTTCCCAATTATCTCTCCAGTTTTTACCCGCCGTTGCCCTTTATTTTCATTCCTGCTCGCCTTCTCTTGTAATTGTCCTTTAATCTTCTTCGCCGCGTTTTCCTTTTTTTCTTTCGTCCCCTCCCCCCTTAGCCCCGTTCCAATTCCTCTCTTTTCTTCCACCCCACTGACTCTGTAATTGCAACTACTCTTTGCACTTGATATTTGTATCACTCCATTATGCAAATTTTCTAATAAATACTTTCACCTCTCGTCTCTTCTTCCAATTCTATTTACAGTTCCGTTGGCGCTCGCACAGTTATTCAAACTTTATTCCGATAATCACATTCATTATATAATAACAAGTGCGTACTTAAACGCGATCCTTGTCGGTTCAGAGTGCGTTATAATTTTAATATTGCGTTTCACTGATTTGATTAATTAATTTGAATTTGTTTTATGCACAGTTGCGAGAGTCGTGAAACGAGCTTCACGGATAATAGGCAAATTTTATTGTACATTCATTTATATTGTACATTTGGACAAATGAAAGTTGACACCGGGCACTATACAATTTTCTGTTATCTCACGATAACTAGAGTTTAACTCTTTGTGTGATTTGTACACTTAAGCCTCTAATGTGGCTCTTAAGTGAAGAAAAGATAAAAAAATATAAAACCTTAATTGTATAATAAAACAGCGGTGTAGGTAACTCTGCGAAGTCTTTGCAGAACCGAGTAAATTAGCGTAATTTCGTCCATAAACGAAATCGATCGTCAAGTTGGTCATTTAAATTTATTTATAATGCGACATTGTTCGTTGTGGAGCGAGCTGAATTACTCACTTATGTTATTTTTTTTTTCTGTGGACGCTCGTTTTACCGTTTCATTTTTTCCCCACGTATTTTGCGGCAACGAGGTCACGCGATTTCGGCTTCATTATTTTTGTACCGCGAATAATAACAACAAAACTTCGTACAGGAAATTGAATTATACTATCCATCTATTTAATAGCGAATAAAATGCTCTCAAATTTGTATAATTAATAGAATTTCACAACGTCCTGGTGTTTTGTATTCGTCGACAATATCTTTTTACTCAAATCAGTTTTGTGAATGAATTGGGAGCTACTAATTCTTTTATAATATAAAATAATTCGTCCCCGAGATTCGATCTCAAAGTATTCTTTCTTTTTCTCGGAATGAACATTTCAATTTAACTTCTAAGTTATCACAGTTTATATCATTAAGTGTATTTGTAAGTGAAATGTAAACTTTTTTTATTTCAAATTCAGATTATCTGCTACTTTGATAATTCACTCTATAATTATTCATACATTATTTCTCTTCGTATGTCACTGAGAGAAATTTATTAGTAGTTAGATACTATAATTTAATAATAATTCGGAGGTTTGAGTACATTTATACACTTTTTTTTTATAAATTGATGCAGTATTTTAAAGAAATATGAGAAAAAATATGTAACCAAGGGATTGAACTCCCCACCTCACCGTCACCAGTCATGCTTTTTTACCTACACTCAGAAAAAAAATATATTTACTTTAAGAAAACTGTACAAAGAAAATTTTCCTATTAAAACTAACAGAAAATCAATTAAAAATAAGAATATTTAGTCAGTATACAATAAATTTAAGTTTTTATATTAAAAGGAAATTAATGTTATGATAAATCTTATCTCAGATAATACTAGCGAGGTTTCTATTTATGATAAGAATATGTCTATTTGTAAATATATACGCCTAGTTCAGCTGTCATCGTTGCAGTTGTGTTTCGGTCAGTGTTCCATCCGTGTTAAATTTTTTACGTTCGGTCAGTGTTGTTTAATTAATTATATTGTGTTTGTAAATTTCAAGATAAATTAGTGCTTCCAACAAGTTAAAATATACATATTTTGTATATTGATGTTTTTGTATGTTGAATATTCTTAAACTGAAACTATTTTTATTCTTTTCTTGAAAAAAAATCCGTTTAATATAAATGGAATTATTCTTTAGATAAATATATGCTTTATAAGAATTATTTATTCTTATTATAAGTAGAATTTCGTTTTGTCTTATATATTTATATAATATATCTTATATTTATATAATGTATCTTCAGACGGCGTTGTAGAGTAGTGGTAAAGCGTCTGACTTGTGACTGTGAGGTCACAGGTTCCATTCCTTGATAACATTTTTTTCTTATATTGTTATAAAATGTTTTTCATAAATGTTACTGCATCAAATTATATAAAAAATACAATAAATACTAGATATACACACAGATCCCCAAGTTCTTATAAAATATAGTAGCATTTACTAATAAATTTCTGTTAGGATAGCGAAAGAAAGTCGACAAAACAAAACTGAACCGTATCCGATTCGCCGCGAAAATTTTGCGAGTTGTTCAAGCTCTGCCAACTTTTTCCCTTTTTTGCTTACAACATCACCAGTTTTCAAACAAGAAAAAGGCACGATTACGACTTGATATATTATCTGAATGAAATTCAATCTTGTACAAAGACCAATTAATATACTCGGTAAGCAGTATTTATCCGCAATGAACGGGTTAACGAAACAAATTTAGTCATCAAATAAAACAGTCGACAAGTCGTACATTTGTTTATACACTCGAACGGGCGAGGGAACTTCTTTATGCGTGGCTCCTCTTTAAAAAAAATAATTTATTACACCGTTTAACACAAACGCACGGTTTAACTTTGTTCTTTCTTCCTTTATTTTTTCTCCCCTCTCGTGTAACTTTAAATATCTCGCCCGTAACTGTTCCAAATTGATATTACATCAATTTCGGGCGCAAAACGTTGTCTCCGGGATAAATTACGAATGCTAAGCAGCGCCATAATAAATACGCAATTACTATCATTTTTTGATGGCCGACGAAAATGAAAGTATTAAAACAATAAACGCGAACAAAATGGGGTGGACGAGGGCAGGATCAGAAGGAAAAAGGAGGACTTTAATGTTGCACTTTAAAAAGCCGAAGCCAAGGTATTAATTTTGACAAAGTATCGGTTAGAATATAATAAACCGTCATGTGTGGGCATTAATATTTTCATAAAGCGTGCCCGCTCAAATGTTGCCGGGTTAATGTACATAATCTCGTGCCTTGTGGATTTAGATGATTAATCATTGGCCGATATTGTCTGCGCAAATCGTAAAGGCGAATTGTGTGTTTAGCCGGTTTTTGTTTTAATGCCACTTTTAACGGCGCGCATTAGGAGCGATCATTGCCTACTTTACGCCGGCACACTTATCGATCACGCGTTATTTCGCTCGCGTACGGCAGGCGACTGAAATTGCGCAGTTAAATGTTTCCTACTTTTTGATCGCGCTGAAAATGCAATCAGCCATCGACCGGCATCAATTAATACATCGGCCGGCCGAGCGACGTGGTCTCGCGCGCGGATTATAATAACGATTGATCATTGCGGCGGCGTAAGTTTCGATTGGACGGCCGAGCCATTTCGTTGAGTTTAAAGTCGAATGAAAATTGCGTTAATTGAACGGTACGATTGTAATTAGGCGGCGGCCGGAGCGATCGCGAACGATCGTGACCTTGGGCCGATGACAATTTGACGGTTCCGCAAGAGGGGCCGAAAGGGATGGGTCGGGCAGGGAAGGGGTATGCGGGGAGAGGGCGGGGAAGGGAATAATAAGCGCGGCGCTGCGGAGAATCCCCGATTAATTCGAATAAACGGCGCGCTTTGTCATTAATCGGTATAAAATTTCGCTGGTCGGGACACGCCCAGCGAAAGTTTCATTATAGGAATCGGAAATGGCCGATTGGCCAATAAATATCTGGAAGCCGTTGAAGGTATTTTTCGAAAGGCGGGGAGGCGCAGGATGTAAATGAAAATTGATCGATACGGGCGTATCTTTTGTTTTCGCGTCTTTCTTCGGCTCGTCCGCTCCTCCGGTGGGAGCGGTGGCTCTCTGTCTGCACGGCCGTCGGTCCCTCTCTTTTTGCGTCCGCGTCTTCGTAGCCCGTGGCGAGACGATTCGATACCGTGGCGGCTGTGGCGACCGCCTGGCGGAAGAAAAAAAATGCCTCGTCGAGAGAGTAACAGGCCCCCGTGAGAGGACGTTGGGTAGGGCCCCGACAGGCCTACGGCACCCATCAACCGTCCTGTCATAGACAGGATGTGAGGGTCCGCGAGCCCGCGCCGCGCCACGCCGCGCCATGCCGCGCCACGCCGCGTCGCGTTTCGTCGCCGTTCGATGGCGTCGTGCGTGTACGCGCGGTACGCGCGTGTGCGCGCACGCACACGCCAGCGCGGCCGGGCGCAAACGACGCAAACAACGCCGAGCCCGAGCGGCTCGGCCGTTGGACGTATTTCGCACCACCGAGCCCGCGTGCCTCCGCGCCGCCACGGTAGACCTTTCTAGATGGCCTCCGCTCGATCATACTTTCGGCCGAAAGAAACAGCCTCGTTTCTGAGGGGGGGCCGCGACGCTCGCGCCCAAAACTTTCCTCGCACAATGCCCGAGACGGTACGCCACGGCAATTCAACGCGCCAACAATGCTCCCGCGTTACGAATCGCGCTCCAATTTCGCATAGCTTTTTCAATCCGCCTTCGCACAACACGCCGATTATCTTCCTACCGTCATTATTGCCCTCTCGGTCCAATAATTAGTCATGCGTAAACAGCCTTCCCTCTCCCCTTTTTCGTCATTACGCTTGTCATTCGCGTCGATGCTGTTCGACAATTTTTCCTTATCGTTCAGTATACATATTGTCGCCAATTTTGTTTTGGATTTAAAGTGGTTTTAGCTGACATCACTTGAATAATCACGAAAAAATTTTATTATTAAAAATGTTAACAATTAAATTGGTTAGTTGAAAGTATCTGTATCTTTATAAGACGAGAGCTTTTTGACGACTTTAATAGTTATTATATTAAAAATGTCAAATACATCAAAACGCCTCATTATTGTTATATTTATCTATGGTATATATTTTTACAATAATCACATGACGTTTTAACAATTTAAGCTATGTAATTATAACTGTTTTGCTATAATATTGAAACCAATGTTGGCTCGACATATAACTAATGTTAAATTAATAGTTATTCAATGTAAAATTAACATACATTAGTTAACACATAAAATTCATATTATATTTAACATATTATTTTTTAATGTTTCAGAAATATATTGGAGAGCAACGTATGAATATACTGGAAGATATTCATTACTTCATGAGGCCGTTGTGTCATAGTGCCATGGTGAAGCAGCATCTGATCCAGCCGGTGAGTGAATTTTAAACAATTATATTTCAATATCATAAAAAGGCATGCATAAGATGTGTTACACTGATCTATTTTTATACATTGTCAAAAAGACAAATAGTTCTACCGATCTTCACCGAAATTTTGGTACAATTTTCTTTTAATAATCCAGTATTTACAAATGTAACGAGGAGTAAAAGAAAAATAATAATTACGGCCAAACTATATCTCACATATACCTATATTATAACGTATACCATCTGAAATGAACTGTTACGGTTACTGATCAAAAAGCAAAAAATTTAATAATGCATTTTTTTAAAATTACCATTCAATAAATTTAACTGTAAATGCAAAATATAATCTTTTGTAAATCAATTAATGTTATTGGTGCATTATGTTCTGCAATTCCAACGAAATATAATTGACTTGAAACGCAATGCAAAATTAACATGTTCTCATATTTACATTTATTAAAGCATTTATTTATTTCAATTGGTTTTCATGTAAAATTAGCATAAACACCCCAACATAGCAATTACTGCTGTAATGACAGCAATGCTTTTCTTAGTATTTCTTTCTTTATTCTTCATTGGCAATTATTTAAAAGAAATAAACAAAATATGTAAGCAAATATTACAGTCCAATATACGAAATACATATCATTATAATGGACAAATTTATTGAAAGGGGTAAAGTACCGCACACAGTTGCGATGATGGATATTGATTGGATGGTGAGAAATATATTGTTGAATTGAGTGAATCTGGTATATTTTGCCAACTGATTCTGTTACATCGGCCAAATATTAGGTCACGTTTAGTATACACGTTCACTAAGATGATTACTATAATCAGTTATTTCGGTACGTTTAATGAAGTGAATTCTTTACTTCGCACAAATTATTAATTAATATTCAGAAATTCATTCTCAGTATTACGTGTTAATAAATACTAAGTTGGGAAGTGAACATTTAATAGAATTATACTTAATATTTTCTAATTGCAGTTTATACTTTTTTTATTAATTTTTTTTATTATTTTGTTTATACTTTTACTTGCAATTAAATTTATACTTACAAATATTACACTTCTCGTATGCAATACTCAAGTTCGGTAAATATAAACCTAATCGAATTACCAAACATATAAACTTAACTGAAAAATGTAAATCTTTTAAGTACAAGTTTTGGAGCATTTTTTGCCACGATTCATTCAATTTTCTCTTCTTCTGACGATAATAGTAGTTTAAGTTTTATTGTTTCCACTCTTCAGATGATCGTTTAAAGCTTGGAGTAATCATTTCAACATTACAGTTTTTTGCCCTTATAAAATCTCTAGAAAGAATTTCTTCTGCCAATTAATGTGAAATGCAAGAAGCTTATTTATTACTAAACTTTGCTTCAATAATATTGCTATTTATAACAATTTACTGTTATCGTTAACAGATTAAATAATCGTAACAGCACAAATTATTTAACATTATTTATAAGTACTTTATATGCCTTTTACATTTATAATAAAATAAATGTAAAATGCTTTGAACATTTATTAAAAAAGGCGGGAATGCGCAACAAAATTTTTAAATTAGGTGTTGTTTCTAAAAAAATTGTTATAAAATCGCAATGCCTTCCTTCGTTTTCTCTCACTGCCTCACTTTTTTACTTTTTTCACACACACTCGAAATTTTTCAATTTCCTCCATTACACCATTGTTTCCCTGCACTAAAAAAATTTGTTTGCTCAAATGGACTAGTATTATCGGTACAAACTTATTGGTTTGCACATACGCTGCAATATATCAAATGGATAATCAGGAAACTATATTCCTTTTAATATCAAAACTCGATTTTATTGCACACCAAGTGACTATTCTTGCTTTTAATAAATTCCCTATTATTTTCAATAGAAAAGTTCTACATATGCAGTTATCTTCACATTTAAACTATTTTTTATGAGTGAATTTTATTATCTTACACATCCTGAAAGTAATATTTAATTCTGCTATCACACATTTCACTTTCTCTTTATTTTTTAATTCAATATGAATTTATAATGATTGTTTGAATGGTCGTTGGAAAGAGTCACAATTGGGTTTTAAGATTTGAAATTTCGACGCCTTAAATGTTGACGACACATTGGTCGTTAAATGAGGTGATTATTATCTTGAAATATAATTTGTTTTCAGAAGCTTAAATTCATTAGTCGCAGTTTCACTTTATTCTTTTGACAGTACTTCCTTACCAGTTGTAGGGGTGTGGGGGTAGAAAGAATTTTGCTTTGTTAATCCGACAGTCACATTATTTATGATGTATGACCTTGCTGGTTAATACAATCAGAAAATATTTGTACTGTACTCAAACAAACAAGGATTTGTGAGTCCTCAATAATTTTCTCGATAATCGTAATTCTCTTTTAAAGTTAAACATGTGATAATAGGGACATGCAGTTCATTTAAAAATGTAATGCAACTAAATTATTAGATATTTTAAACCAATTCATTTAAATATAAATTAATTAATATTAATTTATATACCTTAGTTCGTACATTTTAAAGATAATAAATAACTTTACTCATTAATGTGAAAAATTAAATTCAAGATAGATTGTATAAAAGTACAAGATAATTTAAGTATATATAAATTAACTGTATTACAAAGTGAAAATTCACTAATTTGAATACTTTAGCAGCTATAGTATGTTATTATTATTGTGTAATAAAAATTATTTAAAAGTGAATAAGTCATTGGGATTATCGTACGCTGAAACATTAACGGATATGACGCTGACAGTAGAATGTATCGAGTTGACCATAAACGTTAATGCTTTGACCGTAAGGTAGTGTAATCTTGCGTTGTAAAGGTGGTTGTATTATCGATAATATATTTTAAAATCCTGGCTACCTCAGAATTAACCATACATTGTTTTCTAAGTAGTAACTGGCAAAACAATTATAAGTTGTTAAAATTGATAGTTATAATGCATATAAGTTTCATTGACTGAGAAGAAAGTAAAGTAAAAATCTTTTTTATTATGAAAAACTAATTAATTAGTCTTATTGCTACTTTGTTCTAAAAATTATTATTCTGTGATAACATGACAATAAAATTCAAACTACTAATTAAAAAAAGAACAATTATAACTTGTTATTCGTGTTCATGAAAAACCATGTACGTTGTTTTTTATTAATCGGAACAGAAAAGTGTGTAACACGTGATAAACAGAGTAATTAAATTTTTCTGACATATTCCTATATCGCGAAAAGTATTTTCAATTCAATTTATTTTTGATATGCTTAATTTTAGTAAATATCTTTATATTGAAATATTTTGCTCCCTGGTTATTTGCAAAACATACAAACATCACAACAAAATTACAGTTTCAACCTTTAATATCCTATATTCCGACTTGTCTTTTTTTATCACTGTTATTTACTGACAAAAAAAAAGTTGATATATTCGACGTCATTTTTCGATCAATTTATCGTTTTGTTTTCTGTTTGCGGTTTTAAACAATAATCCTTAATGATAATCTGTACGAAGTAAAATAGCCGTGAAATATTCAATTATGAGGATTACATTTATATTCGGGATATTAATAGCGAGTAAAAAAGCGAGAGAACGAGAGAGGAAGAATTGTAAAGAAAAGTGATGGGATAATTTTAATACAACGATGTGAGAGAAAAGTGATATTTATTTCATGCGAGGCGATCGAACGAAGTTGTAGAACAAGTTGCAGTACATTTACTGCGGTTAGGTTGCAATTTAATTATGAATGTAATTCAAAATGTTTAACTCGTGATGGAACTATTACAATTGAATTTAGATTAAGTATAATTCTACTAAATGTATGGATGTAATGTTGTTTATTGATGTGTAAACACGCGCCCGTACAGTTACACGGTAATTAATATGCAAATGACACTCGCTGATATAACGATCATAGCTCACTGTAACGCAATCATTCAACGCTGTTAACACTACCTGTTTTTTTCCCCCCCACCCGTTTCATTTCAAGCTAATTACGACTAGACGTGAAAAGTCATGTTTCATATTCGACACAGCGCGCGGTTCTCTCGCGATCGCGGCTAATTACAGCATTATAATGAGGGTCCCCAATTATTGTTATTACTTTCGCGTAATTTGCTTGCAGGGCGACCAAAATTTTGGCCAGGCCAGTTACCGTCAAATTCATATAATTTGCCAATCGCATTTCACTAGTTCCAACTAATTACGCGTTCGTGGCGAAGTTTGCGAATCGGCTGATATCGCGGGGACGCGAAAGGCATCGTTCGCGGGGTCCAATCCGCGATAGGCTCGGCGCGAATGAGGAAGCGGCTCTCCGGTTACGAAGCAACGTCGCTTACGTCCGTCGAGGCACAATCGTCCGCACCTACTTGTCCGGTCGACAAAAAAAGTCCCTCTATAAAAAGCGAACATCGGCCGTAAACAGCTATCAATTATCGCCATACGTGGATCCCACTTTGTTGCGCGTGAGGGAAGCGAAATTTGCGTGCGAGCAAGCAAAAAAGAAGTCGCCGAAACGAGAGTCCCTGGAATATCGCAGAAAATGAGACAAATTTGCGTAAAAAATGTGCCGATGCGAGGCATAAATTTTCCATCAGAACGAACGCGGGCAGCGGATCGAGAGGGAGAGAGGAGAGCGAGAGGGAACGAGTGGGCGAGGGGAGACGGGCGGGCCGGGGTTGGGGGAGGGGGACCGAGAGGAAGAGAAAGAGGCCGATACGAAGAAGCGAAAGAGCGAGTCGGCGAAAACGCGGACACGAATACACGTCCACGTACAAACGCGGGAGCCGAACGGCAGCGCGAGGATCGGCGGGGCGACGACGGGGGAGGCGGGGGGGGGGGAGGCGAGGCGGCGGCGGAGTAGCTGCAGCGTATCGGCCACATAATGCCGCAGGACACGGTCCGTCTTTGTCCATCTCTTGTTATTTGCGAGCGAGCGTACATGTGCGTGCTAGATTGAGAGAGGCCGGAGGAGGACGTGACGCGCACAACAACGGAGCGGGAAGCCCGATCATTTTCGTGGAATTCCGAATTCTTAAATTTGATCCGCCATCGGGCAGCGCGGGTACGCGCGCGCGCCTCCACGTGAGCCACCGCCGCTTGCCCGGCGTTGCCGCCACGTCTTTCGTGTAACGCCGGCTTATTTGTGCCGGCTCCGTTTTAACCCAATTAAGTCGCTCGGCATAATCGACATCAAGCTGGCGTGTATTTTGATGTAACGTCGCAACTCGGTCTATCGGTTTACGCCAGGCAATACGCGTTTCTAGCTGACCGTAGTGAGTTTGGAAATCGCCATCTGCCGATCAGGGAATAACTTTTTTACTTTCAAAGTTGAAACGGTCCGCGGCGAGCTGCCGCTACAATCCGAACCGTAACGACTCGCGTGTTACCCCCGGCTTGTAGTTTTCATTACTTATCAATACTGTCGTTGCGTTCCGTAACGACGTCTTGGTGAAGTAACCGCTGACGTTGATTGCGCAATGAATGCGAGCGTTTGTCGCGATTAGCTTTGTTAGTTTTCCGTGCACACCGTTATCGCTTACGAATTTAACTAATCCATCTTGCAGGCGTAATATTGCTGACCTACTGTTCCTGTTTTCCGTCGCATTCGTTCGCCTGAATTTTACGATGGAATTCAATATTTCGGAGTAATCCGAAGCTACAAGCATCTCTCTATTATTTATAACTATATTACATAAAATCAATTACTCCAATACGCCAACAATAATATACTTTATCGCAACATCTTCATTGGCCCTAATTACAAACGTTTGTTTTTGAGGAGCTCGCCATCAATTAAACGGCAGCATTTTATTCCTCTTTTTTCCCTTCGTTGATATTTATTTGATTCCACGCGTAGCGATTTTATCGGTATAATGCACTTTCTCTCGCGTCACATTTCTTTTTTCTTTCATTATTACTGTTATTATAAATAAAGGGCGCATCCTCGTCGAAGTAAATAAGTGAATAAATATATAAACGATTAGGATTAATTGCAGCTTCACGGGTGTCGCGTTGGACTTGGCGGATTCGGTGTCGCTTTGTAAAATTATATATTTGACTGGTTCGTTGAAGTAAAACGAACGTAGCATTCCGTGGAATCAGCAGGAATCAAGTGACACGCACAGAGCGGAATATTTGGCGCGCGAAACGGCATTGGTGAGGGGCAGAGGAGGGGTGGGGGGGGGGGGAGAGAAAAAAATGGGACACCGGCGAAGCGCGTTAGTCGGCACGGGGATCGTAATGGCGAATACGATACAACGCCGGGGCGTATCAATGATGTAAAATTACATCGCAGGCTGGAGAACGGAGCGCGCGACGGGCTGTAATTTCGTCGAATTTTGCAATCAGTTTTTGCCCGGCGCACAATTTTAGACTAATTAAAGCGGGCAGGCTTATTTACCAAAGGCTGACGCGGGGAATTACAAGCGCGTATCGCGCAGCCGAGCGGGCGGCAATCGAGGCGCGTAAATAACGTAAATAACGCCGGACGGCCGGGCCCTACCGAAACCAACGAAATATCGTGCCACCGTTGAGGAGCGACCGGGGCCAAAAGTCCGCGTATTTATTTGCCCGCTACGGGATTAAAATGTGCGAGCGGCGTTTCGCGCTTGGTACTTGGAGAATTAGCGTGTAATTTAGTCGGGCGGGGAAGAGGGCCCGGGCAATGCGGTGCCCTCGACCACGAAGCGGCGCAAACCGCGCCGATAGCCTATATATAGGCAACCTATATGTTGAAGCGTATATACGCGGAGTGTGCGAACACGCGGGTATATATAATCGAGCGTATGTGTGAGTGTGCGAGCGTGTGTGTGAGCGTGGAGCGTAGGTACGGTCGTGGCCGTGTGCACGAGGCGTACCTTACATCCCTTTGTGCCAGCTCGGCGCTCAACAACCGGGCTGACGAGGGAGCAGCTGGCCGCCGCCGCCACCGCCACCGCCGCCGCCGCCGCCGCCGCCGCCGCCGCAGCCGCTGCTATAACGTGCGACACTTCTCTCTCCTCGAATCGCGAAACCCGCATGCTACGCACGCAGCGTACCCACCGATCGAAGATCGCCCGTGGCGAGCGCACACACGACGCCGCACGACGGGGCGATACGATGCCGACGCAATTCGCGCATTCGATACGCGCGATACGTGATACCGTACGGCCGAGCGGGAGCGCGCCACCGGCGGGGCCGCGGGAACGAGCGAGAGCGCGGTGGCCGCGCGAGGGGCCACGAGGGGCCACGAGGGGCCACGAGGGGCACCAGCCGGTACCGGCCGGGCGGGGGGGAGGGGGAGGGGGGACGCGGCGAGGCTCCGCCGATGCTGCTCCGATGGCTCCGATTCACGGCGCACTGCTCGACCCACCGGCGGGAGATGATGGGAAAAAACGCTTTGTTGCTTAACGGAAACGGGATTAACCCCTTACCTACTCTTACCCATGGATGGGCTTATGTTACGCGGACCCCGCTCGCTCGCTCGCTCGCTCGTTCGTTGGTTGGTGCGCGCGCGCGCACACGGCCCCCGCTATTTTTCATGCTTTTTGTCCGCTCTCGCTTTGATGTTCGGCCACTGACGTGATTGCACCGCGATATCGCACGTTTTATTATATTGTTAACAAATTGTTTTCTCCCGGCCGAGCTGTTTTTGATATCGCGCGCAAGTACTTTGATTCCCGGCTTTATGCTTCGCGGCTTTTCGAAACGGCGTATTTTGTAGGTCTGTTTGATGATTGTTTAACGCGCTCGAGAATGAAATTCGACGGTGGGAAAAGGGGCTTCGCTCGTCCGCCATCCTACGCTTTATAATATGCTTGATCAATTTACAATCTCAACCAGTAAACTTATGCCCTCCATAACTTCATTACGTTCACGTCATTATTTCGTATTGACATTTACTTGCATTTTCCGCAACTTTGCCTTTGCCCCGACAAATGTACTATTTTCAAACTAACCGCTATGTGTTAAATTTAATTATATAAGTGACAGGGGAGTGGGGAGGCAGAAATATATTTCGAATTTTTATCATCAGTATATTATTATCATCCTAAATAGTCATTCGTTAGGGAATATTTTAGAGACAAATTGTAACTTGTTTCTTCTTTTTCCCCCCCATAAACGATACACTTGTTGATTTTAAATTTGTGCAACACATTTCCTCAGTTATTTCAGCGTTTACATAATTGAACATTACCGCATACAGTAAAGTATGAAATAAGAAGCTGAAGCTCTAAAAGTCATAATTTGAAATGCTTAATACAGATTAGATGTATTTTCATGATTACGAAATATCTCGAATACCATTCAAGTTAATCCTTTCTGATTGTCGCGTATTAAACTGCCATTGTCTGCTACTTATTAATACTTTATGTATAAAATTTGTTGATAAAATACAACTAAGCATATGTTATTAATTTAGTTAATTGATTCATTTGACTACAATTTATTATCCGAGTTGTACAATTTAACTATTGAGAATAATAGTCGAATCTTTTCCCTATACTCACAAAATAAATTTGTATATGTATTTTATTACAAATTTGACGAATCTATTTGTTTGCATTCAATTGTTTAATAATTAATTTCATTCTACTAGCATTAATAATTTAAAGAAATAAATTTGAAGAACAGTAAAAAAGTAATAATACAAATTAAACAAAATTTTAACTAACTAAAAATTTAAAATATTTTTTATTTTGCATTTATATCATTTCGGTATTTAAGTATCTAATACAATTTATTATCATATATTGCTACGAGAGATACGAAATTTGATAGTAAGTACAACAGGTTAATTTCAGGCATGGGCATTAAATTTAAGATACAAATGTGGGATTTTCAAGATTTTTATCTTATGACAGTAATCAAACAGAGATGAAATATAATATGATATCTAAGTGAATACAAATTCATCTGCATTGTCGATTCAACGTATCTTCCGTTAAATTATTATTTATTTACAAAAAAATTTTTCTTCGAACGTGTTCAAACAGTTCATGAACTGTACGAACATTTGACAGGCCTATAAAAGGGAAATGATTTCCCGAAAGGTGAGCTTCAATAATCTAGCAAAGAAAAATAAACTACAGAATCTTTACTTTCGCTGCTATAAACTGATTACCACAATTATCTCAACGTATAAACGTACAATTTTTTTCGTACGAAAATATACACATTGTGATGAATTTAGTCCGCGAAGCATGATTGACTTACTGACTCGTAAATTAACTCGAATTCTAAAATAATTATGACAAACAGTGTCGCGGCAAAGAAAAAAAAAAAGGAGCGAAATCCCCCTTTATTAGTAGCAACGGCTAATAAATTTCTCCGAGTGTATTGGTAGTTGAAAACAAACGTGTCGCGGCGTTAAGAGGCGTTGCTCGTTTGCGACAGCATACTTTTGAAGAAACACGAAGCGGGGCGCGGAGCGAAAATAAAATCAAGATTTCATCGCGACGGTCGACGGACTTAAATAATACGAGCCCGATTTCGGAATGACGAAAATGTTGTAGCGCAGGACTCCCGACAAGACGGGCCGAGCGGTCTTATTTTCCTCGCAAGAAGAGCGCCTCGCGCTTCAGGATCGGCGCTGCTCGGAAGCGAAAAGAAGAAGAAGAAAAAGAAGAAAAAAAGAAGCAACGGGCAAAAGGCCGAAAAAAAAGGCCGGCACAAATGACGTCTTTTTTTAGAATCGCACATGCCTGCCATAGCTCGGGGGCCCCGTTCCGCACACGCACGCGTACACCGACTCTCCCCAACACCGGCCCTCACCGACGGCCGCGACAACGGACGTGCACGCGCGTGTTCGCACGCACGCACACACTCGCACACCGACGCGCGAGAACCGCCGCATAGCGTGCGCTGCATGTGCACGCTGGCGGTGTCGTCGCCGCCGTGGCGTAGCGGTTCACGAATCGCCTCGCGCGGCCTCGAAAAATTCGCCGTGCCGATTATCGAGGCGAGTTGGCTTTCGCGCCGATAGGTCGCGCGCTACGAAAAAGGACCTGTGCGCGCACCTACGGCGCGGCCTGTTATTACCACCCGTCACGGATATCGTCATCAACGGCCCCGGCTCGATGTCATTGTCCGGCCGGTGCGTGTCAAAAAACGACAAATCCCTAAACTATTTGTATCTCGCCAATTCCCCCCCCCCTTCCTCAATTCCCCGTCGCCCCTCCCACCGGGCCCCAACGATCTCGCGGTCATACGTCACGTAATATTGCGTCCAAATTTTTACGTCACGCGAACATTGTTCGGCAGTCATGTTTACGTCAATTGCTCATTATTTATTGTTTACACTCTGACTCGTATTTATTGACTCGCAATCGCCGCGAATTGAAATATTATTACGCTCGCGAGTCGGAGCGCGTTGAAGCTGATGAAATATGTAAGTTAGCCTCGCGTCTGCGGGACGGAGGTTCGACTTAATTATTTCAATATTGTATTAACTGAGAGGTATTTTGCGGATAATTTGTATAAATGTCGTCAAATTTGATTGACTAGGTCAAACGGCCTGTAGGTTTAATGTGTTTCTATAATAATTTTATTGCGCTTTCTGGATGTTAATGTGATTGAATGCGAACGGACACGCCATCTAATCACTACAACTTACAAGTACAATTATGATGTCAATTGTAATATTTAACGTGATTTATGCTCACGTTTTGTTTTATGCAATTTATCCCCTTGTTTGATTTGAATTAATCAGATTTATTGCACTGTCTTCATTAACTGCGAAAGATTTCATTGTAAATATTTATTTCTTGATATATTTATTTTATCTTGATATATTTATTCTATTTTAATCTCGGTTTGCTTTTAAGTTAATAATTGTGGTCATACATATAATGGATTGATAAATTCTATTGGAAATGTTATTAAATTATAAAGAACTCGTTTATCAGTTTTATATTTCATTTACAATAAAGTTTTAACTTTCCTAATTTATTATGGTTAATATCATAACTGAACAATGGTTTAAATTTTTTTTATATTTTCCATGCTTTTTAATAATGTTTTTTAACAATTAATGCAAACAAACCAAATTTTGTTTTAACAAATAAGATAATGCTGACATGAAACAAGAATTGTTACTAAATGTTCTAATTTAAGGAGAAAATGCGTATAAAATGTCAGACTAAGTAAAGTTTTCATAAAAGGCTAAAACTGTATAAGATTTATTCGTATAATATTAAAACATTTCTTCGCTATTAAAATTTTACTTGTTAAATTCTTAAATACCATTGTGTTGAACAATCTCAAAATTTAAATTCTTTTGAGTAACATTTTTTATTAACAATACATTTGCAATTTTTATATTCTATCTTGGAATCCTGTCACGAGTTCCATATTTCGATAAATTCCTAAACTTAACCCAATTTTTATAATATCTATTTTGAAATTCGGATAATAATAATTACAATAATAATAATGATAATATATTTTAACAATTTTTTACAAATGATATTGAATTATTTAATTTCTCGACAAATAAACTATTTACAGTAAGTGTCGTGCGAATTTCTTAATTATTTATCAGTTACTTTTGCCAATAAAATAATCTTTGCAATTAAAAGAACAAAAACATATCGGAACAATGTATTCAAGGGGTATTGCAGGTGGAAGAGGAATGAAGAGAAGAAATAAATATGACATTAATTTTATGACATCCGTTTATTTAGTATAATGGCGTTGCAGAGAAAACGATGAATAAGTCTTTGGTTTTTACAATGATCAATGGAAAGATAAATATTGCAGTTATTATTTTGAACTAAACATTAAGAGACAAAAATGTGGTGCAAAGTAAGCGTGACAAATTGTTGCCAGGTCTTAGCATAATGTTCTCTTCGGCGTCGTTCGAACGGCGTAGTTTGAAAGGAGATGATCCCTTGGTGTTGGAGCGACGAAAAAGGACAACGCGTGTTGACTCATACAACTTCTATTACAAAGCCAGATTCGGGGAACACCAGAATCGAGAATAGCTAACAGTTGATCTCATTTTTTTTCCTCGCCAAATCTTTTCTTGGATCTCGTGGAATCGATGTTGTTTCATTCAATTAAACTTGCACGGATTTCAATGTCACTGAAAACTTGACCGCATCGGAATCTGTCAAAAACAAAAACAAATCAATGTTCGTTTCATTTCGTCGATATGGGACGATCATTCTTCTCATTGTTATCGATTAAATGCGATATTTAACTCTCGACATCCTTACTGTTTGAAGTGTCAATTTCGATATTAATGTTCCTCAACTTTATTCTCGTTGATACTCGCTCGTTTTTGTTTCGAAAATTAATCTAATTGCGGCAATTTCAAGGGCTTGTGTTGTATATACGAATTCAATTTTTATAATGTCAACTATTGTAGTTATGTTAAACTAATATTTATTTACAAAGAATAATTTAGTAGTAAAATTAGTGAGAATTGATAAGTTTACCTTCCTTGGTAAAAATGAATTGGGCGGTAATCAGGTATGTAATAGTTCGCCAGCCAGGGATCTGGGAAGGTGACGTTACCCTTCTAGGCCCCTTTTGGGAGCATCATTACATGCCCGGTTATCGCCTGGTCAATTTTTAGTATCAATTTTGGACAAAAGGAGGTCATGGGTTTGGTTCCAATCTCGGGTCAAAATTATAATTCTTTTCATCGATTTCAATTGCTTTATTCGAATCATATCACGCGATACTAAAAAATTTTATACCATAATTATTTAGAAACGTCTTTGTAAATTAATATTAATTTAACATAACGTACGTTAATTTGACATTATAAAAGAAATGATATTCACATAGATAATATTCAATAGGTTTGTTTAATATTCATCAATCAGATATTCAAAGTCGCAATCTCCTCCATTAACAAAAAAAAAAAAAAAACTCCGCGGTGTGAAGTTGTAGATGTGACGCAAAATGCGCACGCATCCCCGCCAATACGTATACGCTACTGAGCGGAAATAAAATGAATTAATCGATTACACGGATTTTCAAGCGCAAAAGTTCTAATAAACAGACGAATCTATTGCACTCGTGAAGTGTATTATTAAGAGCCCGTAGGGCACGCAGGACTCATTCGAGTGGTACTAAAATCATTATTTTCACGTTGACACTGTTAAAGCGGATCGCGAATTCAATGCGGAAATATCGACGGACTAATAATAAATTAATACTAAACGCAATGATCGATCTATAATTATAATTGAGCGGAGCAACCGGCGCGAAAGTTAATTGGAAATAAAATAACGCGAGATTTGGAATAAGAGAGAGGTGGCGCAAGGGAGAGGGCCGGCTGAAAATGTGGCCGTGACGTTAAAAAAAAAAAAGAAAAGAATAATAAAAAAAGGAAATGAAAAAGAGCATAAAATGGTGGATGAAGAAAATAGAAAAATGGGCCGTTGAGGTTTATCGCTCGTCGCGGCGTTGTCGCGACTTGGCTGGCCAGCCAGCAGCTAGCGCGGAGCGACGCGGTGACTAATCGCCGGCTGAAAAGCTGGCGACGGTGACGCGGCGCAAAAACGAGCGCGCGAGAAATTCGCGCGGCCGGAGCCGATCGGCGTTTTGGCCGGCGGCCTTTCGCCGCTGCCGCCGCGGCTAATCGAAATTTCGCTTGCGAAAGAAACGTCGAGACGGGCGCGCGCGCTTACGTAACGCGCCCGCCTTCCGTCGGTTGGCCGTCGCTTTCGGCCGCGGGGATTCGCGATCGATATTTATTTCGCAACTCGTTAGCGGCCGCCCCGGCCCGATCGATTCGCGCTTAACGGTTAATATTTGAAGGTGACGTTGCGACATTGAAAGTCGCCGATGCGGCCGAATGTCATACGCGACTCGACCAACTTCGACTCGCCTCGACTCGATTCGATCCCGCTGACTTTTCGCTCGCTCAATAATAACTCGCAAATTGCACGGGGAATACGCGCGGCTCCGGCGTGCACCGCGCGCAATTCGTCCATTTCGCTCGACGATTAATTAAACTACACTTTTAACTTTGTTTCTCCTATTTATTCACTTTTTGTATCCAATCGCAAATTGATGAAACGTCATAACGCAAACAGTTTGCGATTTACCAACAATTTTATTCGCGCGTCGCTTGCCCATTTATCGCTATATCCTCAACATTCCAATTAATCAATTTACACTCTTTATTGTTTATTCAAAATCAGACGTTATTCATTTTAATTCATTATTCCGTTCGTCGCTTTTACAAGCTTCGCTTTCTTTTTCACTCTTTTATTATTACATTATGCAACAATTTGTCCGATTAAAAGTGCATCGGATTAAACTCCGCTCCATCTGTTTTGTTACGACGAATTGAAACAAAAAAATGAATAGATAAATTTACGAATGTTTGAACAAGTTTATTTTGCCGATTAAAGTACAAGTTTAAGAAAAAAAAAAAAAGATACCATTATTCTTGTCCCACGATAATTATTGCATGATTAATAAAAATGTTATCGATCAAGGGCATTTCATCGACAGTAATAACCGTACAAATTCAATTACATTTCATGCGATAATCGGAGAGTTATCGACGATTGAAATTTCAAAAGTGAAATACTGAATAAAATAAGTCAGCCGGCGAAAGACAAATTGGCGAAATAACAATCGGCGGTGTAATTTCCCTCGACTCAATAACACGCGCGGTGAAAATTCTAACATCAGCCATTTAGATAGTGATATCGACCATTCAGATTGTTCAAGTAGCGGCCAACTTTTCTTAGTTGCCATTACGAGGAATTAAATTGCTCTTACATCACATTCCCTCAATACATTGTGCTTTCCGTTTACTCCGATGCAACGGCACTACGCACGCAAATGATCACGTTATCCTTGCATCAAAATAAACTCAATTAAACAAAGCATCGCAATAAATATATATTTTACTTTTTTTTTGTTTAATTTACGCAGAGAAATATATATTGAAAGTAATACATTAATCTTCGAACAAATCACTAATTATTTCGTTTAGTACTGTGTCGATATACTTAAGTTTTTATAATACACTAAGAGAAAAAAAATAAACTCAGAATATATACGATTATTGTAATATAGTTTTTCTTATCAGATATTAGTAATCTGAATGCATAAGGTAGTGATTCTAAAAAGTATTATCACTGATAGGACAACTAAAATGAAATTTAAAAAATATATGTATATTATTTATATGTACATATATTTTTTCTTAGCATTAGTAATTTGTCGCAGCATTATCTTCTTTGTGCATAAATATATAAAAAAGATAAAAATCCATTACATTATTGTTGAATCATTTCTCTAGTAAATCGGTAGATTATATCAACTCGGCGTGAAGTTGCACCCGCTACGCTTAAATGCGCGCGCATTCGCGCCAAATACGAACATTGAGTGGAATTAAAGTGAATTATTCAATTACACGAATTTCCATGTGAAACAATTATAGTAATGGAAATATTTTAATATGCTTATGAAAAACATTTAAAAAGTCTGCAGAGCACGCAACATTCGTTCTAATGAATGAATAAATTTAACAACATATCTCGCGATATCGATTTCGTGCAAAACCATATTCATCATTAATTAACGTTCTTGATAATTTCGCCAGAAATACAAAAAAAGAAATTCGCGATATGAAACATAACAAGCGAGTCTGAATACATCGATATTCCATCTCGCTTCAAAAATATGTTTACATTGTTCGTTCCTTGTTTATTTTGCAGTTGAAGCAAACTGTAATGAAATAATTATGAATGAAAAAAATATTAACTTCAAATTTATTCACTGTATGTTAATAGAGTTGTATGAAAGATAATTGATAAAAGGTAATATGAATGAGTTTAAAATTCCACATTGTTGCAATAAATCATAGTAATGATACTCGTGAATGCGCGTGAAATGAAAAGTATTAATTTTAATTCTTATTTCAATTACACAATAACATTTCATGTTCAATATAATATATGTTTAATGACTAACGAGAGCACATTTGGAGCACGTTTTATTGCAAATTATAATTATTACAACGAAACACTTTAAAAGTCAAAACAGTTTTACTTTTTAATTTCTATTACACGGAGTTGAAAAATCCAAGGGAGTAATTTGAGAATATTTATTTGAAAAAAAAAGAAAGTGGTTGAAAAATTTGCGCGAGAGTTGCAAGCTAGCAAAACGACATTGAAGCTAATCTGGTTGATAGCGCGAATCCCGTCTGAATATCAAAATGGTAGAGATGTAAAAAAAGAAGCCCTGGACGAAATACCGAATACTAATCAATGCGGACTGGCGGACTCTGGGCCGAAAATCCGCATTCCCACAGCTCGGCGCGCAAAGATGACGTAATCGCTAATTAACGACGCCGATAATTGAGCGGCGGGGGGAAAAAAGCGCCGGAAAGGACGTTCGAGTGGATGAAAAGTGCGCGCGCTCGTGCGTTATCTGCCGAGGAAAATGACGAAAATACACGCGCGGGGCGGCGGGTGGCGGAAGGGAAAGGGGATAAAGGGGCGGGAGGGAGGGAGCGATACTCGGACTCGGAAAGTAAAAATACGCGGCTCGTTATTCGGGCGCGAAGCGAGCGGACGCGCGCGGCTTCGACCAAGCGAGCGAACGAGCGAGGGAGCGAGCGAACGGCTATGCCAATGACGAAGGAGTGAGCGAGCGCGCCGACATATACCGTTGTTCGATCGGGAGACGCGAAGCGGGGCGGGTGCGAGGGGGAGCGAGGGGTGCGGGCAGCGGCCGCGCCAGAACCGACGAGCGAGCGAACCAAGCAACGGATCTACGCTCGAGCACGGTTCGGGGTTCCTCGAAGAGCCGCGTCGCGAGTTGCGCAGTGTTCCCAACCTGTCCGACGCGTCATCCGATCCTTCGACTAACCGGCTCTCTTATCGAATTCGCGGCCTCTCGCCGCGCTTCGGCCATCAAACACACACACGTCCCCGTGCCTGTGTGCGTCCGCTTTATTGCGCCTATATACGTATACGAGCGCCCGAACCGAGCGTCCATCGCGAGATACGAGACATGCACGTGTATGCCATTCAATTATTTAATGCGAAAGTCCTCTCCTGCCGTTTCGCTTAAACACTTTTCCGCTCCGAACTTGCCTTCTCAAAATCTCGCACTTTTTTCTTTCTAGCCGCAATTTATTCAAATTTACGCCACCATTCTCGCCTCTCAATTTTTTTTTTTTTTTTTTTAATATTGTTACAGTTTTCCATGTAACATACAATTGTTATTAGTTTCATCGGCAGAAAACGTGCACGGAGAAAAAATTTCGATAATCGTAACTGTAAAATTAAAGTACGTTTCCCAGTCAACTGTGGTGCGGTTCACTTCGTGTCATAAGTAATTAAAGTTGAGGCAACTGTACAATAGAATTAAAAAAATTGAGAAATAATAAGGCTACGAAACGAAACTGGGATTCAAATTTAAAAATAAAATATTTTATTAGTTTGTATTGCTTTTTGATGTCAATTTTGGCTTACTTTTGATTATTTTGGGTTCTTTTTTTAATTCATTATTTTAGAGATTGTTTTAGGGATTATTCCGCTAATTGATGTTGTTGTTGCGCATTTAGTTCATCGTACATTACAACTTTTTTACGGTTGACCCCAAAACCAACTGTAAAATAGAGTTGCGGTCGAAATATTGCGGTGTAAATAGTTCTTAAATACCACAGTTTGGTCAGTATCCCTTGATGCTAACAGTTTACAGTAGTTACAACTGTATTTGCAGTTGTGGTAACTAATCATGTTCCTGTACAACTGTACAACGTTGGTTTGTACGCTAACTCTGTAAATTTTCCTCGGTGCGATCGCCGGGCATTTTGTGAAAATTATCTTCCAGCAACAGGCTGCTTTTGTTTCGAATGAACTCTGTATTAAAGAATGTAGGCTTCTAGAATCCCACTTGGGAGAATATACAACATCCCAAAGTCGTTTCTATTTAAAACATATCCTTTGTCGCATGTATACACAAGGCATCTTCTTACAAACAAATATTCTTGCTTGGTCAATGTTTGTGTACAGAAATTTGTAGTTTCTTTTCCTTTTTTCCTTCTTTTTATTTTTCATTTTGTTGTTTAGACAAATAGCAAACAATCAAATTTTTCCAATTTTGTATTACGCTTACAATGCTTTGCAAAAATCATTCATAGATAAACTGCATATACTTTAACTTAAAATAAACCTTTGCCACGTGGAAAAAAAGAAATCAATGTCATTAAAAAAAAAAAAATGTGAAAAACTTTGAAACGCGTTCTTCAAATATGCGAGCTATTTGTAAAGAAGTTGCTACAAATAAATATAAAGAGTGTTGTAAAAGAGCGTGTGATGTCATTTAAAAAGATATAAAACTTTCGATTAAATTATCGCGAAAAAGTTGTCACGAAAAGCGAGACGAGACAAACAAAGTACGACATGTTATAATCTTATGAATAACAAATTGTAATTATGTAACGTTCATAACTCCAGATATTGTTTCAAATTACTTTTTATGTTTATGAATTAACATTCGTGTTCATAACGGAGCCAAGTGAATGCACACAGTAGGACCTTAAAAGCCGAAGTTGCACAGGTAGCAGATTTTCATTCAGACGTTATGACACATTTCAAATGTGATTTTCTCATGTATTTATCTTCTTTCAGTCAAACAAAAATAAATAGCCGGTACACGTGTTCGAGTTGTTATCTTATTCATCATTTTCTTTCTTGTTTAACATGAATTATTGAGTTACGATAGTGATAATTTGTTGTCATTTATTTGCAATTTGTTTATGTTTTTATTCAGCTCATCTTCTAAGTAGCTAATTTAAATATTTAAATAATTGCATTTATTATTATTATTATTATTATTGTTATTATTATTATTATTATTATTATTGTTGTTGTTGTTGTTGTTGTTATCTTTTCAGTTTCAATGTAGTTGTGTTGAATTTTGTTTTAGACGGAGCAAAAACTACGGGTAAAAGTAAATGCCATAAATATTAAACTGTGACGACATTATTTACAATTTAGTGCTCCTCGACGCAAAGCATGTTGCTCGGCCGAAGGATCGTTATCGATTATTTCTTTTTATAATTTTGTCCCACTATTCGTTTGTCCGATTGACTTTCATTCTTATTGAATCAGCTGTAATTAACATTGAACGTCAATGACATTCAACGGGATTCTATGAAATGAATGGATTTGTGAAATGGAAGAACGAGAATTAGGTTATTGGTGTATCGATGGTTATTAGGGTGGGTAAATAATGGCTCGAGTTAATGTTAAAGCGATTTTGATCATTTCGAGATGTTTGCGGTGAATTAGACTGCAATTATTTTTGGCGAGAAAAGATTTTTTCTTATCCAATCAGAACTAATTATATTAAAAACGTATATAATATAATTATGATAAAAGTTTGTTTTTCTTTGCTAAATTTGCTAATCAATAGCTGCAAGTTAATCATTTCATTGTATTTTTATAATCTTGGTAAACAACTACAAAGTGAAAAAAAATACAATTGAAAAGTTAAAAATATTTACAATTTATTTCCATTGTACGTTATACATCGAGAAAAAATAGTATTAAAATTTGACATGACTTAAAGCCATAATTAACATATTTATTATTAATCATATAATTATAGTTTAATTAGAAAAAAAGTAACTCTTTACTCGGAATAAAGATTCAACAAATTGTATAATATATAAAATTATTATTTCAATCATAATTAAGAACATTATAATTGGATTAGTATACACGGAGAGAAAAGATTAATAAAATTTACTGACATTCTTAGTAAACTGGTTATATATTGGCAAAATTTGAAAAATTATTATCTTAAGTTAGTAAAACGTATTAATTTGTTGAAAATGATTCTTAGAAAACTGACACTTTTTACTAATTTAGGATAGTAATTTTTCAGTTCTTGCAAGTATATGATCAGTTTACCAACAATGTCTTTAATTGTTATTAATCTTTTCTCTCCGTGTAATAAAGATAAAATGCAGATGTTTTCGCAGTACGTACGATGTGTAGTGGCTTGATAGGAAAAGTATTTTTTTGTATTTGCACGTTTTGCAACATTACAGAAATTTGGAAACCACAAATAAAGGGAAAGAACATTTCATTTTCGTAACGCAATAAAAAGAAAAATGCTTGTAAAGCTGGTACTTGGAAGAATCGGGGATAAAGTAATTGTTTTATATATTACCTTTTACTACTCGTTTTGTGACACATGCGGGGCCCCATTGTGTGTAAGCTCGGAAATTTTTATTATCGGCACAAATATTCTTCTAAGCTGTTTTATTTTTGCGCCGCCTTTTGTTTCAAATGCTTTAAACTGATTTATAAGGGATAAACCCATGACTTAAGTGGTCTTTAAACTGTTTGTAACTTCTTCACCATCGCGACTGATTGAAATTAAACTTATTGAAACGAGAATTACAATGTTTCCAAATTTGTTGCCTTATTTGGCGCGAAAACGATTTAATTTTATGCGGAGAAAGGTAACAGAATAAATATTTTCTTACTTTATGGTTCTCACAGGATAAATAGCTTTTCTTGTTCACTCGCTTTTTGCTTTACATTATAAAACACATGGACAAAGTGTCTGACTCGAGCAATTATCGCGTCATCTGTTACACATTTTGTTTACATTTAGACAAATGGCTAGCAGTTTGAAAATTTGTATAATTGAGCGGCATTTTAAACGGAATATTATTTCCTGATAATTACAACCAGTTACCCTAAACAAGCCATATATTTTACGGAGAAATTCCTTTCGAAAATAATATTTTGAATTTATTAAAATAACGAAACTTTCCGAATTATAAGTTATATTTTTCAAATTATTATTGCACAATGGATATATTTATTTATGAATTTATAAATTCTAGGTATTTTGAGAAAAATTGTATAATGATTCGAGACATAGGTACATGCACTTTTGTTAGAATATACTAATATTAGAATATACTAATATTAATATATTAATTATATTATTGATATACTAATTTCAAATATATTTACCAATAAAGTCTACCTAAAGTAAATACATACATGTAACCACATAAATATGTAACCAGTTTACTAACAAAAGTTAGTAATTTGTTTGAAAGTTGTTTTTCCAATACATTTTTATCCGTATATAACGGCTAATAATTTGCAATAAAGAAAACCTACAAAATTCGTTCATCATTATGTTTGAATATTCATTTTAAAGCTGTCGACACAATTAGAAAAGTGAAATTCCGAATCCGAAAAAGAGTTATTAAATATTTCGTAGTTAATCAAACAAAATATTCTTTTTTGCATTAACCAATTTCTATTCATGATATTGCAAATAAATTATTGCACAAAATCATTCAAGTTTTTCTTTTAAAAATAAGAAATATATATTTCGAAATATATATATTTTTTAATATATTTTATATATATCACTATTCAATGGTATTTTAAAGTTAAATTAATTATTCTAACTTGTGAATTTTAATGGAACAAAAATTATGATGATTTATTTTGTTAGTTAAACGTGGGTTTAATATATTATAACACATGATGTGACAAAATACTCTATGGCTTTCACTATTTTTAACACTAAATAGTAAATAATCATAAAAATCTACACATGAGAAATGATATATTAAAAATTACTATACTAATATAATTAATTTCTTATGCACAGTAATTATTTTTATATCATAAGGTGATTTTGGATATAGTTGACAATATGACAATATCATGAGTAATTATTAACATTCAAATTCTTACAAAAGAATTTAATTATTATATGAATTCTTAATTAAATTATACATTTTTGTCCAATATTTTTTCTCTGTGTAAGTAAACAGAACGTATCGGCACGTCAACAACTGTTGTCTGTTTTCAAACAAGTGGAAAATTTTCCACGCGGGAATTAGGGGCACACTGACACAGAAGTGTTTTTCATTAGCATGATAAACCTTCGAGCCGGCTCGAAGAAGAAATATATATATATATAATTAATATTTAGTTTTTTTTTATTTATTAGAATATTTTCTTTTGACAATCAGTGCAATCGAATAAATTTCTTAGTATTCGTATTTGGCGTGAATGCGTACGCATTCCACGTCATATCGGCAACTTCACACCATGTCGATTTTTTTTACTAATAAACGGGATCAGTTACATATGGAATGTTTAAAATTATATATTTGTCAAACTTCTCGTACTCCCTTATTTACAATTATTTTTATATAAATGAACAATAGGATAGAAAAGTAATAAATCTAAGGCTCATTAATTAAATTGTCGAAAGTAATTAATCATCTTTTTATCGTATTTACATCTGTTTATTAAAAATTACCCAATTATTACATAATTAATTGTTTCATTGAATCCTCATTTAATGAATTGTGGCAAGAATTATTCCCTTTCAAGTGGAATCTCTTTATTAATAGTTGGTACTGTATCGTAATGCGAGAAGAAGCGTCACATTGAATTGTAAAAGCGTGTTTGATAATTGAATTGCGAGCAAAAAGTAAGCATAAAAAGTAACGCAAAGTCGAAACACTTGAATGAAATAGTACGAGTGATATTGATTGAAAATAGTTGGCTGTTGTATCCTCTGCGGATGGACAGTGATAATAATTCATCAGATATAAAGTCGACGCGTTGGGATAAAAAAAAAAAAAATGAAGCGCCCGTTCCGTAATATTCTGTTACGAATGGTTACTACTGCTAATGCCATAAAATAAATCAACACTGAAACGGAACATTGAAGGTCGACTCAATCGCAACGCTCCTACGGTCGTTGAATGTGTCAGGAAAGTCTCGCGACTTGCCGAAATAGACGATTTGATTAAATGTTGATAATGAGAGCATAGGATGATGTAAAGCCGCGGTGGTGGGTGTAGGGAGGGAGGGAGAGGCAGAGGGGTACCAGGGGGGTGGACGGGGGGAAGGAAAGAGAGAGGCACGGTGGTGTTTAATAAAAGGCGTTCCGCCGACACGAACGTGCCGCGGCGCATCGATACATCGGCATTCCCGCGGAACAATTTTCCGCGTCTATTTCTGTCGTCTCTCGAACTTTCAAAAATGGCGATGGCTGGGCGCGCGCGGCGCGGCAACCGCGCCGCTCCACGGTCGTTGTTTATCCGCGGAGCGTCGTCGCACCGGGGGTTAATTTGCTAGAAATATGCCAAGTCTCGATTCGAGACGACGGGTGTTTGGTGCGCGCGGCAAAAAAGGAGATAACGCGAGTGAAGAAGGAGGGCAAAGGATAAAGAGAGAAAGAGCGCCGTAGGAGCCTTTCTTGCCCCTGCCCCCCTGCCCGGCCGCCCGCTCCGGGCTAGGGAGGAGGAGGAGGAGGAGGAGGAGAGGAGAGGAGAGGAGCGGTGGCGCGGAGAAGGAGGAGAGGGGGGGGGGGTGGAGCGGGGTCGCGAGGGGAAGAGCCATCCTCTTTAGTGCGCGCGGACCCTTTAACCCTGCGGGTGACGCGCTCGGATGGTCGGTCGTTCTGTCGGACGGACGGACGGACGAACCGTCAGACAAAAGGGATTGGCCGACGGGGCGGCGGGGCACGGGGGTCGGGCGGCGGCGGCGCAGGGGGACCGAAGGGGGACAAGGCAGGCAGGCCGGCAGGCGGCAGGAAGCTCGCGATGCGTGACTCACCGAACCGACCGAATGGTATGGAACCCGCGGTTCGCGTTCGCGCGTTGCGCCGCCCGCCTCGCCCCGCTCCCCCCCGCGGCCATCCACCGGTCCCCCCGGCGCCGCACCGCGCCGCGCCGCCCCTGATTCCTGCCTAGCCCCTAGTACCCGCGTCGCGGAGCCTTTGTCCTCTGCCATCACCTCGCGTTATTTCACACTCTCGCACCGCCAAGTCCGTGTGGCCACACGCGCTCGCCTCCCAGCCGTACGTGAGCCCGCGTGCACACACAAACGCACCAGGGCTCACACACGAACACACACACACACACACACACACACACACACAGAGGCAGCCATCGTCGACGCTCGCGCGATTCCACGCACACGCATCCGCGTGTTCAGAAAAATAGTCCAGTTAAATATAACCCTAGACAATTTAGTCAAGTTTAGGCAACGCCGTTGATTAGCGCGCGCACACGCAGCCAGGCAATCGCACACACGCTCGCACACGGACACGCGTACGCGCCACGGCGCGAACGCGGATCGCAAACAAGCCAATTGTGCAAATATGATAATGCCGCGCGCGGCTCGGACCTTTTTTGCGCGGCGAGTCGCGCTCGCTTATGTAAGCAGCGTTGCGAGATTTCGATTCCAACGGCCAAATCTGCCGGCGTCCGCGATAATGACTGATGCTCGAGGCTAATTAATGCCGTTGCGATTCAGCCGCTGGCTCCACGTTTCATGGACAGGCGCGTAAACAAGACTTTTCGACGGGCAAAACCGTCGCTTTTATCGGAATAAAGAGCCGCGGGGGTCGGGGCGCGGTGGGGGAGGGGCAGCGGCAGCGGCAGAGGGGGGACGGGGGGGGGGGATCAGCCGGCCGCGGGATTGCGTAATGATTGAAATGGGCCGGAGATGCCGGGGTTTCGCATAGTTGGGAACTCAGTCAAATTAATGGCCGGTCGTGAATGGCTATTGAAACTGTGCGGTTTGATCGATCGCGATGACGTAATGCGCGGCCAAATTAAGGTCGACTTTATTTTTAATTTCGACGATCGATGCTTCTTTATTGGCGGTATTTTTACCGCCCGCCTTCCATTCTCCGCGAACATTTTCTTTCACCAAATATCAGGTTTTTGCGCGCCACACCGCGAACTCGCTTTTGCTCGCCGTCCGAACGCGCCAATCCGCGACATTTTTGCCGCGCACTCCCAGTCATTCTTCATTCAAACTCAAATTTCCTATTGACGACGTACATTCCAATCGTGTTCATCCTTCGTTGCTTTACTCATTCATTTCGCTTACTTTTCCTCGATTATTTGTCACTTTCCTTGTAGCCCCCCTCCCTCCTTTCATTCTCTCGCTCTCTCTTTCTCTTCCACTTTTATTCCATTTTACTCGTCGTTTTAATCTTTTGTCTAATACTTCATTTAACGGATATTCAGGCGATATTAACGAAATTTGTCGACAGAGGAAAGATATACGATACTCCAGTTATGTCGAACTATTATCTTTAACGATGTAAACATAACTACACCTTTGTATTCGTTCAAAATCACTTTGAATGATTTGAAGTAAATTAATTTATAATTTAGTGTGAAATCGTTTTTTCATAAACGTCATCACTTTAAAATATTATTTACGAATAATATTATATATACATGTATAATTATTAAATATTATTATATACAGATATATAATATGTATATATTATATAGATATTAATAAGGCTTCAAAATTTTATAATAACTCTCGATACCTATATATTTATAGTATAAAAATTACTGTTGTTTAAAATGAACAAAAAATTTTGTATAATGAATATTTCAGAAAATTTACAACTAGTATCGTTGCTTCTATAAATAATAATATTTACTCAGAGATTAACATGTATCTGAAACAATGTTAAAAACAATATTTTCTGTCATAATTATCTCAGTGTATCTTGTATCGCGAAAGTTTATTTAATATCACTATTGAAGATAAAACTAATTTATCAGAAAGAAACAAAAGCCATTAAATTCTTCCTTATGACCATTCAATTTGTCAAGAAAATTAAAGAATAAATTCACAGTTCATTATACCTTAAAGTGTGCACACATTTTTCATTAATAATTAGACCACTTTGTTATTATTCATGAAACTCAAACTTTGCTAATCTTCGCTATTTAACTAATCAAGCTGAATGAAAGAAATTTCATCTCGTCGAACAAGATTTACATTTAAACTGTTAAGACACTTTATTATTCCGACTAAATAAGTTATGAATTGTTATAGCGGGAATAAATCACGTTTTCAAGCCGATTTTGACAAGCAGACAATCAAATAGGAGTTTGTTTTATTTATTTTACATTTCTACATCGACTCCTAACAATGATATGACAAATGCGATTGTGGTTCGCCGCTTAAGAAATTTCGCCTAAACATTCATCATGCTAAAATAGTTGATGAGAAAATACTTCATCGGCTAGTTATCTTAATAATATTAATATATAAATTATGCCTTTTGATTGTCAATAAATTTAAATAACTTTTCGCATAGTTACGATCGGATCTTTATCATTCAAAACTGCAACGTTCTTAATCTTCGTGTGTGAAACGACCAGTTAAACGAATATCGTGTTTGATATCATATTTTCAAAGCAAATTGTCTTTAAATCAATTCCACATTCATAGATTGAGATATTAACTTTGTTTGACTGATTTATATTCCGCGTGCAGCAAGGAACTACTTTCTTGCACCTTTAAATACTTCGGCTTGCGCTAGAGGGCAGCATGTCGCGGAAAAAATACATAACTGGCGAATCGCGAGATTAAGCGCATTTTCAATATTTCAGTGCACTCTTTATTTTTAAATATTTTTAATGTAATTAAATGAAATTGAAATTTTCTTTTATGTTTACTGACAAGTATCTAGTTTGAAATACAATAAATGATTTTATTTTCAATACTTTCATATCATAAAATGGAGGAAAAAAATTAATAAAAATTACTGACATTGCTAGTAAACTGGTCATATACTTATAAACATCGAAAAATTACTATCCTAAGTTAGTAAATAGTGCCAGCCTTTTGATATATATTGTTAGTTTTCTATGAACAATTGTCAACAAGTTCATACGTTTTGCTAACGTAAAATATTTCTCAAAGTTTACAAGTATATAACCAATTTACTAACAATCTCAGTAATTGTTATTAATCTTTTCTCTCCGCGTGCAAAAGTATTTAATGTATTAAATTTCTTTGGGGAAATAATTACAGTTTATAGCAAACGAACATTATCGATCTTACTTGTATCAATTATACCATAATTTAGAAAAAGGAATACTAAGATTATTTTCACAATTATAATAAAATATGTGTATAAATAAGCTCGACAAAGTTCCTTTGCCGTAAACAACGGTAATTTTTCATAAAAACTTTTTTTTCAGTTTACAAATTTCACTCGCACGTACCTCACTTCCGATTAGTTAATAATTCAAACAATGTCACTCGGTTAATTAAGGCGCGAGACATTTTGGGTGATTATTTTTAAACGCTTTTCAAAGTTCGTTGTAACTTTTCTCGCGAAAGTAGTTGTCGCATTTTATTAATAACTGTCGCGAGTTGGCAGTGCAAGCTCCGCTGTCGAAATAATAAAACGTTAATCGGTGCCTACCACTTTGGTTCGTTAAAAAGAATACATCGGGGCAAATAAGAAGACGGATCGAGGCAAAAAGAGAATCGTACGTGGCACGGTGCCTCGTCGTCGAAGTTAGCTGGCTGCCGTGGCGGGCGCATGATTGGAAAGCGCGCTCGACATCGAAATTCGCGAGCGCGTAGAGAGCTCGGTGGCGACGGCGGCAGAGCCGCGGCAGTCGATGTCGGCGAGCGTCTAAATACTTGACGAATTAAGAAGAGCCTTGGAAATTGCGACGCCATCGCTCGGTCGAAGGTTTCATCCAGGAGCGAGAAAAAAAAATTAAAGGAAGAAATAAAAAAAAGATAGATAACACGAAACAGAAAACAAAAGGTGGAAAGAGAAAAAGAAAATGTGGGGAGGGGGGAGCATAGCAACAACGAAAAATAAAAAATAAAAATAAAAAAATAAAAGGAAAGAGCAACGGAAAAAATGACAAAAAAAAGAGGATACTTTTTTGGCTTCGCGTTTTTTCCGCGTTTTGTTTAGAACGCTCTCTCGCCCGGTTTGATGTTATTTTATCGGGACGTCGCTCGGTTTGGGTTGTATTTTCGATGCTCTCCGTTGCTGTTTGGTTTGGCGGATTTGTGCGGATTTTCGCGTGGCGTTGAATGCTTTTTTATTCTCGTTTCGCCAACAAAATATATTTGCCCAGCGGAAGTTTAAAAATATATGTGCCGCGTATATTCGCGTCGCGCATTATAAACGTTCGCAGGTCTAATTATAATTATAAGCCGAACGAATTCGCGCGTCGTGAATTAAGCAAATTGGATAACGCGATTTTCGTTATCGATCCGAAGTTCGCGCGAAGTTTAAGAACGTTTTGCTACGGATTACGTGTAGCTCGATATGTCCGGTTGGGTTTTCTTTTTTTTACGATTATATTAGAAACTCGATAGTTGGACTCTTGAATCACGTAATTGGACTTATCGAGTTTGACTTTTGCGAAAATATTATATTGGGAGAAAAATTTGGACAATTTTTGTGATCCTTCTTGAGGACGTAGCGGGACGGTGTTAATAAAAATACGATCAACGCTTATGAAATGTGTTCGTAAAAAGTGTTACGACTTTTCCTTCTGAACTGAACGATCGGTAAAATTAACTGAAAAATCTATACAACTGTTTTTTTTTTTTTAGTGGCACCAAGTATTCATTTTTCTTTAGTGAAACTAAAAAATATCGATTTACGTTAAACTTGTATCATAGTAGATGAAATTATAGTTGGTGGTTTTGAATTTGTATAAAGTTATGCATAGGTAAAAAAGGAGAATGAAATTTTACTATATTTTTACTGTCATATCGAAACTGAATCTATTATATAAACGAACGAGCAATTGCTATATAATATAGCAGTATTACATAAGTTAATAAAAGTATATATAAATTAATTTCGTGTGTAAATATATATGTCCAATGTACTGTTAAAAAGTAGTAAATTTATTCCACTTTTTTTCATCAGAGTTTATACGTTTTTATGACCACACGGACAAATTTTTTAACATCCAACTTTCGAAGCGTTAATTCAGTGACAAGTTAGAACGAAATTATTTAATAAATGAAAAAAAAACTTTTATTCAAAAAATAATTCGGTGATATTAACTGCACATGCAGTTAATTTTCATAATAACTGCACTAAAAAATGCCTTTAATATTACTGTCCTAGAACCCTAATGTAAAGTCACGTGTATAAAATAGATAAAGAAAACTTGTCAAAGCATTAAAAATTGCTGTGAAATCTGAAAAGTAATCAGTGAAAGCGAAAATGTCTGTTTATCATATAAAAAATTTTTTTTGGAAAATCTGAAGAATCGATAACCGTTCAGTGAAAACATTTTCCTTCAGCCAATTGATAGGAATCTCATCATCTGACGTTTCCTTACAATCACTTTTTCAGAAGAAATTACGAATTTAATATATTATGTCAAAAAAAATTAGTTGCGTAAAAAACGTTATCTAAAATGTTACACTTCACTGAAAGAAAGTATTATTTAAAATAAAAAAAATTATATAATAAAAAAGTATTTTCAAATAAGTATAATTTTTAGAATGACAATGGTTACATTCAATATCATAGAAAAATTTCTACTTCACAAAAGTAGACTTTACTTTAATCGAATATAATTTTGCGCACGCGCAACATCGACCACTTGTTCGACCCGCATAAATTCCAATTGACTGAATGTCATACAAAAAATGTCTTACTTTGAGATTCGAACTACCATATTTAAAATGCATGTTAGGTTTAATTGTCTATCACCTTTATGGATATTGAAATAACGAAATGCTGCAAGTATTATAATATACAAATCTAATTATTCTATTATTTTAGGTTTGTCAATTATAAACGCACAATAATTTTCGAACATTCTTCTAATTTAATCAAGTAATATCTGTTTTAATTTAAGAAGAATATTTCCTTTCGGTGAGAGAAAAAGTGTACTGTTTTTGTATAAAAAGATTTATTCGAAATAACAATTTTTTTAGCAAATATTTTGAAAGAATTTTGCATTCGTTGAAAAGGATATTATTTCAATGAAAATATCATTTTCAAAAGTGTATGAAGGATTGAATAAATATTCCGCAAGGAAAAAATTTTGAAATCTGTTTACTGAAAAGATGATAAATAGATTGTCCTCATACACCGAGAGATATTTATGTATAGGTGTTACTATATTTTATAATAATTTGGGGATATGCAATTTTTTTATATTAGATAATATTTTTAATATTAGATAATATTTTAATTAAATATAAGAAAAAAATATGATCAAGAAAAGAACTGGTTTCCTCTTGCATAAAAAGTATTCGTAACTAAAAATATTTAGACCACGCCCCTTTCACATTCGCATTAAAGTTTGACAAAAAAATTTTTTTTTTGGGGGGGGCAGTCTAGAATGATAGTAAAAGGCGCAACTAGTAACTACTAGGTAACAAGTTCTATTCCTTGATAATAACATTTCTGTCTAATATTTCTTTTATTAAATATTTACATCATCCTGTATGGGATGCAATAATTGCAGACACATCCTCGAGTTATTATAAACTACACTAGCTACCACCGATAAATTTTTCCCAGTGCCGTTGAAACTTAAAACAAGAGGCGCGCAAAAAGTTGAAAAATGAAGTTTGAGCCGGAGACGACTGGATAAAAGCGTAAATATTGCACTAATCGGCGGACATTACTTGCAACGAATTGCGACATTAGTTTGGCAGCGTAGCCGCAATTACGCGAATCTCGATAAAGTTGTATCAGAATGAAAAAGGAAAAAAGAGGAGAAAAAAGGAAGGAGAAGAAAAAAATTACGGCGCATTGTGACGGCGCGGCGAAAGAAACTGAGAAACGAGAGATGGTTTATTTAGGACGCGGAGGAAGGCCGCGAATTAATTCTTCTTTTATTCCCCGTTCGATAGCCGGCATCGCGATTAATTCATGCTCGCAGTCCGATTGCCGAGGAATTTAACCGAGCGAGCCGGCCTCTGGGGATTTCCGCCTGGCGTCCCCGCGCGGCCCCGCGCCTCCCTCGCGCGCGCTTTAAGAATTTTTTGGTGGTCTCATCTCGTCGATGCACGTGTACGCGAAACGAAGAGCGGCTCTGCGCGCATAGACGAGCGCGGCCGCGAGCGAGAAGGAGGTGAAATGCCCGTCGTTTATTATATACTTGGCGTCAGGGCTCGCCCGGAATAAGTTAACAGGTAAGGCTAAGTCCGCGACGCTCGTTTTCTAGCCGCTACATACAATTATATTATGTATACACGTTCACGGCGCCGCGCCTCTGTGTCTGCGTTTCCTCGTCGGTGTGCTCCTATATACCGCTATCTACAACCATACGCGTTACGCTCGCGCTTATAGGGTGTCCCGAAACGTTCGAATTTGCGATCCAGTCGAAAGCTCGCCGATTTTTTTCGCTCCTCGATTCGCTTTCAGTTTATTGTTGACCAAGTTGCAATTGGCAACGTTTGTTTCCGACCGCTCGCTTACAGCGCTCCAAATATTTCGCCACACTTTCTAACACTCCGAGACCATTATCTGTCACGTCTGTAACAATAATAAACGCACTCATGTTTGCGTCCTCGGTTAATGCCTAATTCATCGATTCGTTAAATCTTCCACCAGTTATAATCTGATCCTGTAAAGTTGACGTATCATTTATAAATCTGGTATAGTCTTATGTAATTGGGCAAACCGCCGAATAGAACCGGCAGACAGTAAACTGGAAATTATTGTGACGCTACTTAAATTAATGATAACATTTGCTTATCATTCAGGTGGAAAAATATTCTACTCCATATAGGGATGTACAACATACTTATAATTAGGCGAATGATAGTTGTCATACGATAGCCGCTGTTATTCAATATTGATATATTGATCTGCTCTTAATGGATAACAATATTGGCCTGGTAATGTCTGCCAACTGTCGGCCAGTTATTGGCAAACTCGCTTTCCAACTTTTTGTATGGCAATACATTTTTGTTACCATTACTCAAGTAGGAATTGCAATCGGACAGAAATGAGACGCTTGTCTGGAATTCGTGTTGCCGTAACTGGTTCCGGGCAGGTGTCCTGATCGGGCACTGTACATGGGCGTCACTTAAGGGCAGTGGCTAGGTTCTGATCAGGCGTTCCGACTAGTCGCACCTGGACCCTACCGGTGCCTCGTATGGAATATATATTCAGAAAATAATTGTTAACGAAAATATGTGGCTGGAATTGAACTTGCCATTTTTCAGTGTATAGCATAGTACTGTTGTTCTGAGCTAAGCTGTCGTTATGTATACATACTTGTATTTAACCTTTCTAAACATCCTCTTTAAATATTAACGCCCGATTGTAATTAAACCTAGTCTTAGCTATTTATGAGGATAGCCTGATTGGAACCGTTATATCACCATGCGTGATATTCTATATGTGTACCCGATAATGAAGCCCGGTCAGGGCCCTATCAAATTGCCATTCCTTAGCTGGCAAAAGTTGAATGGGGGAGGGGGTATAATATAATATTAATTTAAAACATATTAACTCACATTAAAAATGACTTCTAATTATCTTTTGTTACATTATAACATGTTTAACATTTATTAGCTAAAATATATTACTTTGGAAAAAAATGAGCTGTTGGTCAGCATAAAGAATTGTTTGATCAACAATTTCTATTCAGAACAACATACAAATACCTGTTGAGATTCTTATGTTGCCATTACACAATGAATATGTTAGGTATACATAGTTAACAAAAATACTTAATATATATATATATAATTTTAAGTTTGTTTTACATATAATTGAAAAAATGTTTAGTAACAGTTACTAATTGAACTGTTTTACACAAAAATTTCTAAAATGTTCAATTTTTAGTTAATAAATCTATATTTATCAAGTCGAATAATTCATAAATACCCGGAGGGCGCGCTGTCTCTGCATTATATCTTATTAGAAACAATAAAACATGAATGATAAATTTATTATTTTAATTATTAATGAATTGAATATATTGTTAAGAACAAATAAGCATAAAAGTGCGAACTGATATCTTTTTCTGACACTATACAAAAAAGAGCGAGCTCATACGTTCTGTGGCTACGTTTTAATTTAAAAAAAAAGTTATCATAAAAAATTAATTTTAACTCAATCATTTCTCATTATTCTAACAAATCTTCAATTATTGCAACTAACCACCGTTATTTACTTCAATAATTTATTTTTCTCTTCAGTGCATTCGCTACAGTTGCTTCCGTTGAACAATATATTTTTAAAACTTTTTAAGTAGATTCAATCGTTTGCATTGATTAAATAGTATCAATTGACACGTATCAAATACAACCCATTTATTTATTAACTAACTTTTACGAGCAAGCATTTTGTAAATAAGGATTCTCTATATAAGCATAAAAAAATTATAATCAATGATTTAATAACCTCATTAAACGGCAACAAATATTACATCAAATAATACTAATTATTTATATTTGGATTGAGTCAAATAAGCGAGGAGATATAAAATTGTAATATCAATACGAATGGTAATCAATTTATCGCCCGTGGAAAGCGTCGGTTTCACCAATATCATTTATACTTTATAATTTCCTACAATTTAGAAACGTGGAAATAAATGTCGATTGAATTAAAGAGCGACGGAGAGAGGGGGGTGGGGGTGGGGGAGGAGGTGTTAAAAAGAAGAGCAAAAGACGACGAGGCAGTGTGGAGCGGGCGAAGACAAATTAATTCGGGCGCATAATCATTTGACAATAATTTCCGTACGATTGACACGATCGGGTTGACAGGGAGATAACAATGTCAGCGATGCCTCGTCTCTCATCTTCGGTTGCGCGCCGGGGTGATCGATATCATTATGACTCGCCAAGGCGTTGCGAACACCCAGTATGCATTCATACGAAGATATTTCAATTCTCCATATTATGTAGCTCAAGAGACGCATTACGCGCGGGTCAGTGATACGTCACGCGTGACGTAATTGTGCTCACATTTGCGCGCGCACTTCAATCAGGATTCGCTGACGATTCGATATGCGAGAGAATTGCGAAAGCAGATACGAGTGCGATTACGTAAAAGCGGATTCTGTGCGACAGTGTCTGCCCCTCTCGCGGACCCCTCCCTCCCTCCCGCCGATCGGTCGCTCCTTCTCCTTCTTCCGGCTCCTCCGGCTCTTCTTTCTCGCTTCCCTCCCGTTCGCTCGCCTTCCCTCCCCTCCCCCATCGCCGTGCTCCCTATCTCCCTGTCGCCGGTTCGTCTTCGTCCGATTGGTGCGATGAACTCTTTTAGCTCGCGTTGCTTATAATTAATTTATCGGGCAATTCATTTTCAAGATTGTGGGATAAGTGTGCAAGCTCCCACTTCTAAACTCCTTCGTCAGACGTATTAAACAATTATGACTGCTACGCCGCGCAATTTATTACTCTCCGACATTCGTTGTTGCGTGCACTTTACCCCCCCCCCTCCCCACACGCCCCGGAATACCTTTAATTAACAACGGTCCCGGGCTTTTGCGCGCGCTCTCTCTCAAGACAGCGCGCCGATATAATTTATTATTGCAATTCGCAAAATGTGTTTTGTCACGATCAATCCTCTGCTCCGCGCACCCAAATAACTTGCCATTAGCGACGGTTATTATGTGCTCTTCTACTTTGTTGTCATATATAATTGATTCACTATATGCAACAATAACTCCGGCCGCGCGTAATCGTCCACGTGGCCAAATCGCTCTTGCGGAAAATCATTTGTCGTTCTTTATACGATAAGTCCTTTTCCCGCTAAAACTTTAATTATGCTCATCGTCGACGCGGTTTACGGTTTAGTTGCCGGTTGAAGGAGTATCGGTGTTTTTATTTTAATTATACCTTTGTACTGTTTGCTGCTTTCGGTAAATGTTGCTCTTTTAGTTCGGCGACGTTTATCAACGGCGTGAATAAATATTTCAATACAAATTGGTAATTGTCAAGGCTATGTTTACTCGTCACATTTAACGTACGGTTTAAAAGTGGTTGCGAGAAGTTGTACAAGTTACGGTTACGTGATAATAAATATGATTTTTTATCTCGTAACCGCTTTTATAATATGTATTTAACGTGAGGTGTAAATAGGCTTTACAGACGCATAAAAATGAATGAATTAATTTTCCTATAATAAATAGAAGTCGAATCCCAGAAGACAAATTATGAACATACTTAAAATAAAATTTAAATAAATGCCAAAGCTAAAGTATTTATTCTTTTAAATTTATTGGAATTCCTTAGGATTTATTAGAATAAATACTTTATTATAGTATTCAACTTCATTTATGAGTTTTCAACCAATAAACTGCTCATTATGAAATCAGGACCAATGCTTCTGTATAAAATTTTAAATTTTTCTATCAAAACTTCGAATAAGTAAATCGGATCTTCTAGATTATAAAAGCTTAACTTATCTGTCAGAAATGTTGTCAAATTTTTCAAATTATATTTAAAAAAGAAATTAATGTCCAAGTTGACATTCGAAATGTTATATAAAAGCTCGTACAGGAATGGATATATTCATGATTTTTATTCAAGGTAATTTTCATAAAATACGTCTAAAAAATTCTCCTATAATAATCAGAATATAAATTATAATCGGACGAATATTACACCGTTAAGAAAAAATTAATACAGTTGGGATTACTGAAAATGTTATTAGAAGAAAGTTTTTTGGTAGTTTAAGTGTAATTTGCATGAATACACTTAGAAAAAAATAAGATTAATTTTAAATATTTTACATTAATTTAGGGATAAGTTCGGAAAGTGAAGATGTTTACTATTATAAATAGTCAAAATGATAATCATAAGAGCAATTTTTAGTATCAGTGATTCAAAGCTACTACTATATAATTTTCAAATTTTAGTAATATTGATGGTATGAAATATTCACTTTTCCAATATATCCATAAATCGACATAAAAAAACAGCAATTAATGAAATTTAATTCTCTTAGTTTAGAAATGATGTACAAAACATAACAACATTTACCATAAAAGCTTTGACGGTAGTGCTGTGTTGATAAAAAAAAATTATTCCCATCATTTAAAGTAATTGCCCTTCTGACATTCCACCTAAGTGTTTTCCATTTTATGAAATTGACGTAAATAAAACAATATAAATTTTATTTACATCAAAGTTAGCATTCCCATCAAAGCTTTCATAGTAAACGTTGTAATGTTTCATACATCGTTTCTATTCGCGTAATAAAATTGTTGATTGCATGTTATTTTGTTTGTAGTTTGATAACAAAAACTGTGATTTCTTGAAACTTGTTTTTTTTTTTAAGTATTGAAAAGAAAAAAACATATAAACATATTATTTACATATTAAGAACATAATTATTACATCATTTAAAAAAAGCATTACTTTTTTTTTTCTATAATAAATTTTTTTCACGCAATGGAGAATATTAGTGTACGTATTATATTTTAATTTTATTACAATCGTTTAGTTATACGAACATTTACGAGTGCGGTTTAATAAGTATTTAAAGTTGTAGTATCCGTTAAATAGATATGATTTCGATTTAAGCTTTTATTAAAGCTCGATTTATCTGCAGAAAATCTGGTTAAACATACATATCTTAACAGTAAAGTTATACACTGATATCTGACTGCAAATGTAAGTAACTGAATGCAGTTACTGACATTGATAGTATTTCCATATTTTGATAGCTATATTTATGCCATTTGAAAGCATTTTGCGAAGATAGTTAACTCGTCAAAGGTAAAATATCACACGCTTTGTTGCGCGAGATATCTCGTTTAAAGCATGTAATGAGTGATTACATTGCGCGAGATATCTCATCTAAAACGGCTCGTGAACGTTTTCGTTGCGCGAGATATCTCGCGCGTAGTAAGGTAGGAGTTAAATAATTTTACTGAATTACGCTTACACATACGTGTACACATACGCTACACTCGTGTTATATGCTACATTCTCCCATTACAGTATAAGTATTCTGCACCTTAACCCGTGCATATTCCGTCAATGTGATAAACTAGAAAGAGAAACTTTTCAACATTTTAAACTTCAGTCATCGATCAGTTGTTAAGTAAATAGATTATATGAAATGACAGTCGATATATCTCTTTAATAGCGCCACATAGATAACTATGATATAGTTTAACTATATATGATATAGTAAAATTTATGAAGAAATGACTTTTTTTAATTAAATAACATTCTAAAAAGAATATAATTTTTGTATAAAATTATTAAATTAATTATTATTCTGTATAATATATACATAGATTTAATTGAACTCAAAAATATTGTTTGTATTAATAAAATTCAAATCAATTTTGCTTGATTTAACTTGATATTTATAACGATGTAATTGATACATGTATTATATTTTATAATTAATTTCAAATCATATAGTTAACCAATATTTATAATAATAAATAAATAATTAACCATTAAAGTAATCGTGTTTAATTTAAATTTTTAAAGGCATATAACAAATTTCAAAATGTTGACTGACTTTTAAGCAATTCATTTTTTTTAAAATAAAACGTGGTATGTAAGTAAGTGCTTAAAAATACCGATGTATCGAACGCGGATCACAATTACACTTAGCCTTATACATTAGCTTTATGGGACGAATGAAGAAGTAAAATGGATAATTTGCGTTTCGATTGTACAATCTATGTGAAAAAAATCTATGTCAAATAACGTCGCATCAATGCAGAATACAAGACGTTATGTCAGCTGTTTCTCAATCGATTCTATGCAAGTTTACTCTAGTCGTAATTGCAATGGGGTTGAATTGTGGCTTTGAACTGAAATCCATGTCACAGTGTAGGCTTCCGGTCAAATGCTAAGATCGAATGTTATACATGGATGCAATGGCTCTAATCAGGGTAATCTTAATTAATTAATCCTAGAACGTGGAAATTTTTCATGGGCATGACTTGTGACGTACTTTGTGCAATATATTGCTACGGCATGTAGCCACAGTACTTGCCATAACGTTTAAAACTGACGCCATTGTTTTTAAAAACAACAACGATTGACATGTATCTAAAACTAAGTTGAAAACTAAGTTATATCATCTGTTATATTTTTTTCAATGTAGCTTTGGAATAAAATTATCAGATGTGTTACAGGATTTCTAGTAAGAAAAAAAGTATTAATCTCATAAGTAATCGAACTGACAATCTACGAGTTACAAGTCAAGTGCCTTACCACTAGGCCACAACGACATCTGTCGAATGATATTGCAGTTCTAAAAGAGTATCAAACATCTTAAAGAATAGTATTGATGTCTCTTTGTAAATGTAATATAAAAATGCGTTAGTCAAACTGATATTTTATCAAATTTACATAATTATATAATTTAATAATTATATGATAATATACTGACAGATAAATAGAGCAGTCAACCCCGGAGGGCGCACTTCAATATACTAGTACTCTTAGCAGAAGTGTCGAAAAATACTTTCATCATGCTGCGAATGCTTGTAAAATTTCAAAATATTTGTTAAAGTAATTTTGGTTTTTCTATAGTACAATCTAAAATAAATTAGTAATAATTAAAAATGATGAAAAATATATTTTATTTTTCCTGTAATAATATATTACAATCAAAAATGCACCGAGAAAATATAACGAAAACTGCATTGAGAAAAGTAAAAGGTGTGAGTAAAAATTTTGCAAGACATTATTGCCATTTAAACTTCAAGCATTACCAATCCATTTTCTCAGCTTATGAACGTGTTTTCGATGAATTGATTTTGATTCTAAAAAAGCTTACAGAACGATCAATGAGCGATAAAAATTTATGTTAATTTGATTGCGGCAAATAAAACGGGCAGATTTATTAAATTAGAACGGTTACGTCCTGCTAATTAAACAAAGTGACGAACAAAATGTTTACGAAACTATTTCTTCCGCAGCTTGTTAATCATAAATGTTGCGCGCCAGGCGTAATAAGTCGCGCGCGAGGATAAAACTTTCGTTAACTGCGAACTCGTTTGTAGGGAATACGCGTTTTAACGAGTTCGGCCGGCTAAAATGTAGCGCCGCACGCACGCACGACAAATGTGCCGATTCGAAAGCGCGAGGCAAAATTTTGTACGTCGGACGAAACGCGTGCTACTTTTACGCTGCGAGTGCGAGAATGGCTTTCGTTTCCCATCGGCGATGGAGAGGCGGCGGCGACGGCGGCGGCAGGGTCGCGGCGTCGTATTTCGCCTGCGATCATTTTCGAATTCGTCGGTGCGCGCCCCATATCGCTTCTCTCACCTCTGCTCCGCGGAATCGCCTCGGCCCTGATTCGTTACGGTCTAGTTTCCTCGACTTGGCACATATTTCTGCCTGCCCGACTGCTCGCCTGCCTACCTGCTTGATGGCCAAGCGCGCGGTCACTTCTCTTCTTGGCGCGCGGCTACTTTCGTGACTTTTGGCTACTCACAAAGGCCTTTCTCTTGCCTCGCACGTATCACGAAATCCATCCCGACTGCGACATCCCGTAATTCAGTTTTATTAAAAGCTCCGCCGTTCTTGTGCCGCCGAACAAATTCCATTTTCATCCAACTCCTTTCTTTTTACGTTCACCAAATGTCGCTGCATTTTCGCTGAAAAAAAAATTAACACACCAATTGCCGCAATGCTCGTGGATCTGGCCTGTCGAGTGATCGAACGGTTCATGAACTGTTTGAACAGTTGAGAGCTCGAACAATTCAGGTGTTTGAATAGTTCAAACTAATTATTATACGTGTGACAAATTTTAATATTTTTTTTAATTTACTTTTTTTCTCCCCTGGCAATATAAAAATAGTTAATTTCAGGAAAAAAAATTTACTTTATTGTTATAACATTTTCATTAATGTTCGAAAACATTTATTGGTAGGCCTACTTATGATGAGTCTTGCGATTTTGATATGTAGAAATAAAAATTTTTAATAGTGGTGGTATCAATAGACTTAAATAGTTGAACCTTGTATCTCATATTATATTTTTCAGAAGTTGTATTTGTTTATTTGTGAGTCTACAGTTTTTACAGCTTATTGGCTGTTACTAACATGTGACTAAGATCTTTGAAAGTTATGTTAGTGGATAACCTGTGGTTAAGTCAGACTTCAGTTAGTCAATAATAACAAAAAGATAAATGTGTACAATACATGGATAGGCGTACTGTGGAAGCTTTATCTGCTCATTTGGAAAAATAGTTGGGTTAAAAGTTGTTGTATATATAGTAAATATAACATATGAAGAAACTTTGTCCCCACTTTCTGATATAATAGGATAATTTATAACTTAATAATTTTTTTCAATTCGCGTAAATATATTAATACCCATTAAAATCACTTAAAATCACGAGTTATATTCTGCTCTGAAAAATATAATATTCTGCCTTGAAAAAAATATATAAATATTCTTTCGGATTTTTGAATAATAATCTTATTCAAAATAATATTTACACCCGATGCTTTACATGTTTGCATTAAAGATAGTCGACGCATAAAACTTAATGAAGTAAGTACACACGTGGAAAAAAAAAGTATCAATTTCTGTTTAGCTATGCAATAAATTTCAAATGTACACCATTTTCGTGGGTTGGGTATTCGACGTTCGATCGATGTGGTTGAATATCGCTATTTTATGACGAGTAAAATTTTGTTAATATTTGTTATCCGAAATTTATTGGTAATATAAATAATTAACAAAAATAGCTATCGATATTTGTATAGTAAAAGAGAAAAGAAAAGGTCAACGATGATTATGAAAATTTTGCGCATTGAGAACTTTATCGACCTAATGCTTATGACAGATGAGTAAAATATTTCCTACGTACACTTCGGGAATTCTGTTACCCTAACGTACCCGATTGGCAATTTCAACAATTCCAAGGTTTTCAGCGCGGAGGGTTCCATTCACCTCATGTTTTAAAGCGATGACGTGAATGTTTCTGATATGCACCTTGAGAATTTCATCGACTACCTGCTAAAAATTAGTGATTTAAATATCTATTGCAAAAAAAACTTGAGATAATTTTTTTTTCGTTCTTTCCTCAATTAATACTCTCCCCTGGATTTCATTTAACAAAGTCAAAACAACATTAAATTTTTATTAATACAGTCAAACCTGTGAGGAGTCACACTTTCGGGGCTGTAGGAGAGGAAAATGAGACTCCTGACATTACCACCACTCTGACCTATTATATGAATTGAAACAACTTCAGGCCTTCCTTTTTGTGTTTGTAATATTTTTTTCTTTTCTTTTTTTATTTACTTATTAATTTTTATTCTTTTAATTTCACTTATTCGATATGTTATCAATGTCCTTAAATAGTTATATAATAAAAAACGAAATTACAGTTTTCCACTTTCTAATAGTGCTTGCATGCAAATTGTGATTTTTTGCTAAGTCAGAAACAGATACTCCGGAATTCAATTCTTTTAAAATATTTGTTTTTTCTTCTTGCGTTAAAAATTTTTTTCTTTTTCTATTATTACTTTTCTCTTCCATTATAATTTATAATATAAATATATATTTGTAATTAATACATTTGACAAACACACAAGGAAGGTTATTTGTTTATCAATACAATATTAATAATTTTTCGCGCTGTCACTTCGGAGCATAATTCACGGTTAATTTCACGCAATTTAAACAAAATAAGGGGAAACGAGCTGTGGTGGGGACA
>JABFPN010000434.1:0-47677 GCA_022817305.1 Leptoteleia sp. ZL-2020 | reverse complement strand
GCAAGAAGAGCAAAGTGGAGGACGTTAAGTACAAGCAGCTACTGCGTCCTCGACCGTACTTGTCTTGTGTCGAACTGTAAAATGCATGCAAAGTGCGTGCATTATATACTTTTAGGATGGGGGTGAGAGGGCGACGGGGAGAGAGCGAGGTGGTCAGATTAGATTCCTAAGATGAGTTTTTCTGCTGAGCGGTTATCTGCAATTCGGCGCAAACAACTTTTTGCTGTTCTTGCAGATAGCAGTTTTTGCCGCTATAGATATCTATTACAATCTCTAACAAATAATAATAATAAAAATATTTTTTACACCATTGTTTCTAATATTACCTATAAGAATGATCCTTTTTCTTTTTCATAATTTGATTGTGGAAAAACTCTTCGTATGGGAAGATATTCTTGTCGACAGAATTGGAATCCAAATTAATGATATCTTCTTCCATAGCAGAACTTGCCTCCTTAACGGCATCCTTCATAGTTTCCTTTTCCTTCGAAAGAAACGGACATTGATTTCGAATCGATTCCGGAATAGGATTTTCATTCGTATCAGTAAATGTACTCGATAATCGAGACATTACTGGACAATGCTGCCAAAAGCTCATAACAGATGAGCCATAATTGCGAACATAGTTTGTTGACAGGCGGGTTAAAAATGGGCAAGGCATATTTCCTGCAAGCAAAATACTTTACTTATACAGTTGCACATAAGAACTTCTTTTCCTTATACAAAAATATTAAAATTAAAATTAACAGAATGTTTAAGAAATTAAATATTCCCTCTATTCAAAAGTGAATTCTAATTCATTTGTCATTTATACTTCACGCGTATACCTTTTGTACATTTTAAAGTCATAAAATTGAATGCATAATACTGAAAATGAATGCAGAATACATTTTAAAGTCATAACATTGAATACAAAATACTTGTCAACTTAAAACTATTTATTTCTTTTCTAAGTAATCATGAATAAGATGTTTGACATACAGCATTAACATTTTTATCTATAATTTCTATCGAGTTGCCTGAAATTATTAAAATTACCTAAAATTATTATAGTAATTTATATTATATTTTCTATTCTTTTTGTTTATTTAATTATAAATATTTCAACAATATATTAAATATGTTTAATTCGCATAAAAGGGAGACGTTTACATTATGCCAAAGTAAGGTGCCTTAACAAATCTGCAGTCAAAACAAAGAGATGATATTTGAGTGATTTATATAAACAGCTTATTTTACTTGATGACTTATTGATAGGAATGGCCTTCAATTACTGTAAACAATAGTGTTTTTAATCTATAGTAAAGAGTTATATAAAATACTGTATCCAAAATAGAAATCAGTCAAATATATTTATACTACCAAAATGTTTGTTTTCATATTCATTAATGTATAGTTGAACTTCTAAATATAACTTTTGTGGTATGCATACTATTGAAGATATCTATTCATTATATTATCATACAATACTGTTATTTGAAATTAATATCAAACTATTTAATATAATTAACCATTCATAAAATTTTGTATTTGAAAGAATAAAATGCTGATACAAATGCATCCACATGTTTAATAATATACTTATTAGTATTATCTTAAAACCTGAGAAATATTCAATATCTTTGTATAAATAATAAATAATATGTATTGTCTAATGAGGATATAATCCAATTTAATATTTTCATTAATAAAGCTCAATATTCATTTAGCTTGATTACAGGTCGAAATTGAAAGGATCATGAATTAAATATACATTGATATCGCGTGAGGAAATCTAATTAAATACTAGCATTATATAACAAAAATATGTATATACTAATTGATTATGTACTGTAGATTATAATTTATTAATTTGAAAATAATATTACTTTTGTACAAAACAATGCATTACCTGAATTATTTAAAAAATACTAATTTAAATAATTATTTAAAATTGTATTACAATAAGTTATTCTCTACCACTTAATCTTTTAATAAAAATAATTCTTTTAAACACATATTAATTTTATATAAAGTTTTCAATTTATTCATTAGATACCATTTTTATAATTATGTTTTTTTTATTTCTTAACAAAAATCTTAAAGATTATACAGAGTAAATTGTATGTTATGCTTAAAATCACAAACTTTTATACACCTGAATGTTAAACTAAATTTCGCAACGCACTCTCGTAATGCTCTTAAATACACCTTACTATAATTACTCTTGAAAAAAATATCCATGATCTTAAAGTGGTGAAATGACAAGTTGCAGTTTTCAACGATGTTTATATAAATATATGTACATTATTGCATGTGCAATAAATAAATGTAAACAATTGCAAAGAAATGAAAACAAAATATTACAAAAACCTCAATGTGCAATTTATTTAAATAAAATAAATTAAAATGTTTAAAACTAGCATTTAGTTATAGTTCATGTACCAAGTACAAAATGTTATTTCCATATAACTTGAACAAAATGTAAAAATTATTAATTAAAATTAAACTTACAACCATACTATAAATGCATATTAAAAAATAATATTAACAAATATAAATTTGAATGAAACTTGCATGTCTTGGTGCTATTTCCACTTGCCATACACAAATTCTCAACATCTTAAATTTGCCATGCAAATGTATCCATTCATTGATTCCACCAAAATACTAAATTTATCATTCATCTTTCACAAAATAATCCACTTTAACACGAGCAACGTACGAGACTTAACTCTCATAACACCGAAGTGAAAGCGAGACATTAACGAAATTCCGATAACTCGTTTCGCACTCGAGCTCTCACAATATATCCATGATTGATGATGGAAAAGTGAACCCACCTTTTCTAGCGATGGCCAATTGACAGCTGCTGTGGAGAAGGCTTTGACGTGCGAACTGTAACAGAACAAAAAGAAAATATAGAGTGCGATTACGAGGCAGAGTTGGAATAATAGGACTCGTGCCAAAATAAGTGACACTGGGTGCAAGGACAATGTGAACCAACCTCAAGTAGCGAACGTACAAATGGGTTACTTCCAAACAACGTTACTATAAGCTGGGAGCTTAACGCACCACTGTGCAATCGGTTTCGTTGACAATTTTACGACCACGCGCGCACACGCACTTGCAGACGGCCGCGCATGCGCGCTCTGACCGCGTATACGGCGTTACGCAAGCGCATAAAATTGCCGAGTGCGATTGGGAAAAATGTAAAAAAAAAAGCGAGACAATTTATGAACTTCGCGCTCAGCAGGTGAAGGATAACCAGCACGATGCAAAAAAAAAAGGTAGAAGTTTGTTCTTTTCACTGCAATAACGTGCCATTTTTTTTCGCTTGGATGGATAAAGGAACTTTAATTAAGTGCTGTTTTCTATCTGGTTTTTTATTTGTCCCTTTGTATTTCTGTATAAGTATTATTAAGAATTGATTAATATTTGTGTGTATAAAAAGTGCACAAATTCCGTAGGGATCCTTATAGTTGAGTTAATAAAATGTAAATTTTCTCTTTCAGTCAAAAATAAAACATATTCTCGGTTCATAAGAATTTTATGAATCCATGAAGATTAATATTGATATATACATGAATTTTTAATTTTTAGTCATTTAATTCCAAGCTTTTTTTATCATTTTTTTATCATCTTTGTGGAAACAAAATAAGGAAAAATATATGCAGATGTATAAGTAGAAAAAAGTTTGATAGATATCCAGTTCTAAGGAAGAGTATTTTTTATTTAAATGTGGAATATTTGATGCTTTATGATTAATGCCCTCTTAAATTTAAAATTGTTACCATTGCAGCAGTAATAATTAAAATAGGTGGCACTACATCCTTCCTTCCAGCACTCTTATTAAGACATTAGTCACATTTGGAAGGTGTTCCACTCAAAGGGGCATTCTTTTTATCAAACGTCAAAAAAGGTTCTATGAAACCATTGAAAAGCTATTTCTCACCTAAATTTTTTCTCGTGTAAGTATATATTTGGCCAAATTAATAAGCTGTTTCATTTAAAACTCAAAATTACTGATTCATCATCACTAAGTTGATGAAATTAATATAGAATCATGCCATATGTTACTCAACACAAAAATCACAAATATTGATGAGAGACTAATTAGTAAGGCCACTACTACCATTCAGATAGGAAAAAAAAGAACAAGTATTAGATGTTAGATAGAAAATATATATATGTTATTTTCTATCTAACTTCTACTGTTAATGTTATGTTAGGAATATACGATGCTGTTGCCTATGATCAATCTCGTTTTATCTTAATTAAAAAGTCACAGCTATTCATATCTAGATCGTGCATTCTTTATGAATTTATATGACTTTTTAATGTAATAACATCCTTATCAGGCATAGAAAGTCAATAAATACACAACAAACTTCTTTATAAAAAATGTAAACATTCAGATTTTAACTCTGTACTGAAAATTAATAATTGTGCATAAAATGTATATATCTTTAATTGTATTTTTTTGCATAGTAAAATTTTCATTATTTATTCATGTTTAAATTAATATTTTTATTTTTAATTTTATGTTACATTTGTGATTAATATTAGAATTAATTTCTTAACAAAAAGATAAAAAAAACTTCAAATATCGATTTTTTGTTATACTTAGATATAAATTATTTATGAAACAACTATTCATGTATGCAAGTATATAATCAAAAAGTTAAATTTTGTTCACTGGAATAATAACAATACTACTTAAAATACGAGTTAAACATTTCTGCTCGATATTAAATGATGTTAAAGATTTGGCCTAATTTAATTTTATTTGCTTAACATTTTCCTTTATTAAAAGTATAAAAACTATTTTGTAATAAAAAAACAATCAATAAAATATAAATTGTTAAGAAATTTATATTAAAAGTTTAATATATGTAGTTAGTATTTGAACTTACAATGGAGCAAGCCTTTAAACTTTGAATGGTGACCATTTTTTAGGTGGAAATTGAAAACTTTCTTTCCGAACTTCCGTGCACAAATGAGTAATACGAGCAATTGAAAGTGGCACGTTTAAGAAATTGAAATAATGATCATATAAAATTCACAAGACTGGAGGGAAAACAATTTCCGCACACTCATCTCACTTTGACGCCACGGTTCGTAATGAAACTTCTAAACGAGTGTCTTTCTGTTCAATTTATGTTTGACTGATTAGCATACAGGAAAACTGACAATCAATACGTAAAAAGAAAAAACGTGCTTCTAACAAAATTTAATCAACTGCGATAACATCTATGTATCAATGCAACGTTTACTTGTTAGTAGTTATTAGTAGTGTACTGTTTATCCTCTTTTTCAAACATCAATTTATATGATTATAAATTAACTTTTCTAAATGCAATTTAAAAGAACTGAATATCAATTATACACACTTGAAATAACAACTTTAAAAATAAATATAATTCATATTTTTTTATAAAAATTATATTCTTTATATTATATTTATTTTTATTTATATACAGCACATTAGTTATATTTAAAACTGCCTCATAACAGAAGCAAAAATACAATAGAAATATAAAAGAATCCCATTTTTAACATCTTTGTAATATACAGAGTTAACATATTACAGAAAAACAGTTTGCTAAAGAAATGTTAATCATTTGCTAACAGTTTGAATATGACACTTATGACATTCAAATGAAACCAAATTGTAAGTCGTTTACATTTACGTCAGTGATTGAATACGTATTTCTCTTGACATTTTTCCATCACAGATTACAACGAGAAAAATTTAATAAAAATAGCAAAGCTTTTCAAAAATAATATTATTTTAGTTAAAATGTTCAATATTTTGAAATCAACGTAATGATTGCAGAAAATTATTGCCTATAACGAGCACAGCTCGTGAAGTTAATACAAAAAGATAAACAATTTTATTTTTAATTAAGATATATATTCCGCTAAGCATAAAGAAGCATTAGTTCCACCAAAACCAAAAGCGTTCTTCAACGCAACTCTTCGTCCCGAATTATGCCACGTTTGTTTGACGTTCGGGACGAATCTTAAATTCGTTTTCGTATCTAAATTATGTAAATTAATGGTAGGTGGAAAAATTCCTTCCTTTAAAGCTAACGCTGTAAACGCCGTTTCTAAATTCCCAGCAGCCCCTAGCAAATGCCCGTGGGCACCTTTCGTACTTGTAACAGTAACATTCTTGCTATCTTCTCCAAAAAGAGTTCCAATAGCCTTCAATTCGACTGCATCCCCCAGAGGAGTTGAAGTAGCATGTGCGTTAACAAATGAAACTTCATTGATGTCGATACCTGCATCTTTTAAAGCTCTATCCATCGATAGAATTGCACCAGTACCATCTTCACTAGGGGCAGTTAAATGTGACGCATCACCCGACAAACCATAGCCCAAAATTTCTGCATAAATTTTAGCATTTCTCTGCAAGGCATGATTTAATTCTTCTATAATTAATATAGCGGATCCTTCTCCCATCACAAAACCATCCCGATCTTTATCAAAGGGACGAGATGCTTCTACTGGGAATTCATTTCTGCAAGTACTCAGAGCTCGAATGCGACAAAAAGCTGCAATCGCTAAAGGACTAATACAAGCTTCGGTTCCTCCACAAATCATAACATTGGTTTCTCCTCCTCTGACAAAACGAAATGCGTCACCTGTAACATTCAGTGTTTACACACATATATGTACACATATACAATTCATTTAACTTTTTTATTAAATATAATTATTTATTAAATATAATTATCTGTGTTATGAATATAAGTAAATTTGTATAATAAAATGTAGAAGATATAAACTTAATTTATATCTAATTAAAAGTTACATTACCAATTGCATGTGCACCAGTCGCACAAGCAGTGGAAACTGAATGATTTGGCCCTCGAAAACCAAATTTAATACTAATCTGTCCAGCAGACATGTTTGGTAAAATTCTGGGTATAAAAAAAGGGCTGACTTTGTTGTAACTTTTGGTCAGTGCCTCATTTGTCAAACATATGTCAACTAAATCGACCATCCCTGTTCCAACTGCAACACCAGTATCTCGTTTATCGCTTTCATGTTCAGGTTTCCATTTGGCATCATTTAAAGCTTCCTCAGTAGCTACCAATGCATATGCTGTGGCAGGACACATTGTTTTCAATTCGCTTTTAGTGAATATCTTGTTCATATCCAATTCATTGTGTTTATCTCCTTTTGGAACAACTGCTCCTAAAAAAATGTTTTTTATTTAGATAATTAAATTACATGCACTATGAATTACATTCCAAAGCACAGAATTTACTCAAGATTCTTCAAAGTTTTTTATTTTAATATAAAATATATACACCTGTTTATGGATTCTTCATAGATTTCTCAGAATTTTTCTGTTGCAACATCCATTATCTCTTTTCTTTTTTTTTCAATGTTTCATAAAGTTTCACTACAGTAACTTATTGTATTTTTTATTCAATAGTAATTGTAAATTGAAGTCTTGACACAGATTGTATTCATTTTAAACTATAAAATATTTTACATAAATGCAAAGTAAATCGGTAAAGTAAACTGTTGTATTTAATAGTAAACATTAGTATGCAAAATGATAAATATTATATCTTTAATGGATATTTAAACGTTTCAAAGTATTCAGACTTGATTCGAAATCTTTTTAATTTAATTTCTAGGTTATTAATATTATCTATAGAATAATTAATCCTACCAACTTGACATGGTAATTTCTCATAACCCGGTTCGGTAAGTTTTCTAACTCCACTTTGACCCTCGAGCAAAGTTCTCCAAGCATTTTGTGTTCCGACTCCAAGTGGACAAACTATACCGATTCCAGTGATGACCACTCGTCTTCTGTTAAGTGTTTTTGTTGCAAATGTACGGAGAATAGCCGAGTTTGTCATTTTTATCATTCGATTACTAAATAAAATGAAACTACGTCATAAAATCATTATTTCTAGGTTATTCCATAACATTTTTTTATCGAATAATCTAAACAATTATACATCATAACAAATTATATATATTTATTAAATCATTTTTCATGAAATTAACTTTGCTAAGAATTGTTTTGGAGATATACAATACAGTTTACGACACATCGCCGTCAGTAAAAAAGGAAAAAATATAGTTGAATGTAGTTTATATCTGTAAAAAACCCTTAATGGCGCATAATATTTATGATATTTTATCAATACATATTTTTGTTAAAAAAGTAAAAATATTTTCTATATATACAAATATCTGCAGGATTATATTTTTAAAATAACTTATGAATATTTTGTAAATTTATAAATAACGGTGTATACTTTAATATTTATAAAGCATTTTACGTAAATATTTTATAAATATTTGTTGCTATTAGGGAAGCAATATTATTCAATTTTTACTGACAACTTTGTTTTCAGCTGCAATGATTCGGCATAAGCACACGTGCGCGAATATAGGGTGTTCATAAATATCTTCCATAAAACGTTAAACCATAAGGTGGAATTCACATTACAATATCTGAAAAATCACTTTTCGAACTTACGTAATGAATTAATACTTTGAAATCTACGGAAAATATATTCAGAGGTATTGTAGAAACAAATCACTTGTTTACATTTACAAAAACGTTTGAAAATGCTTTATTAAAAGGCGCAATGATTTAAAAAACTGAATTATTTTGCAAAATATTTGAAATACTCTCTGCATTTAAAGTTATTATTTAAGAAATGTTTGAATTTATTTTCCATAATTGAACATTTTAAATACCCTTGTGGAAAAGAATGCTGAAAAATGCTACAAAATATTGAAAAACGCTAAAAAACACTGAAAACCTATTAAACTTTGGGATTTTGAATATTTTTCAGTTTTTTCAGAATTCTTTTCCACGAAGGTATTTCTATAATGATAATAATACAATGACATTTAAAAAAATATCTTTTTTAAACACTTTTTGAACAAAAAAAAATTAATTTTAAGTCTAATCTCGATAGTAGCCAACTTCAAGGTAACGTAATCATGAAAGTGTCAATGAAGTTAGGTTAAGTTTTTTTTTCAGCGGCGTATCTACTTAATACAGTAATTTAGATGCAAGTAGAAGCATTCTCTCTTATCTGAGTAATTTTTGATTGTTTACTTTTTTTAGTTTAATTCTTAGGAAATTAATTATAGTGAAAATGAATGACAACGTACCGGTACATAACGTTACGGAAAACAATGCTCCGGCTGATCGAGCCGCGTTGAATGAAAGCACAGAAGAGCTTTTGAGTACGTAGAAATTTATTTTTCACTTTTTTTTCAATATGTATACATTGCACAAGACTATTTTTTTTTAGTTATAATTTATATTATTTATACTATTGTTTGTATATTAATATAAATACAACATCATTTAGATAAATTAAATAAATACGTTCAATGTTATTATATAAATATTATTATCAATAAGTGTCAAATAATTATAAATTTAATTTCAAAAGAGAACAAAAGTATGTAAAAATTAATGCCCTAATAACAATTAAAGATTTGCAAGTAGAAAAAAAAGGATTTCATACTTGTGTAATTATGTTTTTTGACTGTAATTACATCCTAAAATGTTTATATTTTAATAATTGATTAAGAATATGTAAACCTACAATTTCTGAATATACAGCTACTGTCATATGCACCAAAATAAATTGTTTTTTTTTGTCTTTAACTTTCAAAAGATTAAACATTTTACAACAATTAGTATTTATAATTAAGTATTTAATTTTATTGAACAACTATTTATATAAAGTTATATAAAAATTACCATAAATGAAAGTTATTTTATAAGTGAAAACAAAAATTAAACAGACGTAAATACAATTTATTATTATTTTATAAGTGTTTAAAGTATAATATATGTTGAAACTTTAATGACTTTATTGTGCTGACTTTCTAGGAAATATGGAAGAAAAGCCGGCGGAAGTAAATGAAAATTCAACTAAAAAAAGCCCTGCTGTCCCAAATGCTGGATCAACTACAACTACTCCAAATACAACTAAAGCTAAGAAACGTAAAAAAACACCGAGAGACGCTACGGCTCCAAAACAACCTCTTACTGGTTATTTTAGGTACAATTCTTTTCTTTAGTTTCTTTCTTCATTTACTTTTTTAAAACATTTGGATGCTCTTGAATAATTATATTTATGAATTAAAGATTGTAAAATTTACTACATTTCTTAAATACTAAATAAATTTTTATTAAACTTAAAAATAAAACTTTCCTTTATAATCATTGAATTCCAAGGATCGATAAATTCAAAACATTGTAAACAAAAATAAACAAAATCATTTTTATGTAATTTTTATTTATGTTTCAATTCTAGGTTTTTAAATGATAGAAGGGAAAAAGTTAGGACCGAGAACCCTACTCTTTCATTTGCAGAAATTACAAAATTATTAGCTGCAGAATGGAGTAATTTACCAACTGATCAAAAGCAGGTTTGCTTTAATATAATCTAATAACTAATCGAATAACTAAAATTATAAAGCTTATAAGCACCAACAATATGCAATTCATAATGTTGTTTTGGTTATATAGCAATATTTGGATGCAGCAGAACAGGATAAGGAACGTTACAATAAAGAGTTTAGTGATTATAAGCAAACTGAAGCCTATAGAATATTTAACGAAAAGCAAATGGAGAAGCAAAATAGTGAAGCTAATAAGAAGGAGAAAAATGGAATTGATGCTAATGTAGAGCAAAATGTAAATTTAACTTCTTAATTAATCATTTTCAGATATATTTAATTGATTTTAAATTAATATCTTTTTCATTTTTTAAGGATGTACAAGAAAAAGACACAGATTACTCAGGCTTTGATATACCTATTTTTACAGAAGAATTCTTGGACCATAACAAAGGTACATCATAATGCAATTTCTTCAATATTTACTAAAATTGTTATTATTTAACTTTATATTATTGGTCGATTAATAACTTTAATTGGTTCCTAAAAGCTTGCGAAACGGAACTTCGTCAATTACGTAAAGCTACATCAGATTATGAAGCTCAAAATGCTGTTTTGCAACGTCATGTTGATAGTTTACAATCTGCGGTCAAAAGATTAGAAATGGAAACAAATCAACAGCGCGCAGCCAATCATGCGTTGCAATGTCATTTTGATACCATAAAAAGTCAACTAGTTGGATGTTTCGCAAATATTCCTCTTCCAGGTTTGTATTTGACTTTTTATGTTAATTTAATTTATAACTAATCTTAAATTTCTGCTTAATGATAATAAATTTTCATTTTTTAAATTATATGCGAATATAACTTAAATTTATTATAAATTCAATTATTTAGGTTTAAATGAAGGAGCAACAATACAAAACATCGATACATACATGGAAGCAATTGAAACAATATTAAATGGAAATGCTGACCCTTCCCTTCGAAATGCTTTACGCAATGCTGTATCACGACTGGACCTAAGTGGATGACAATCATCTAATTCTACTCCTTCGACATTAAAGCATCATCGACCCCGACATTCACACAAAAAGTAAATCAGAGTAAACAATTGATAAATGTATTCTGTAAATAACATTTGTTATTAATAAAAGAGACAAAAAACTTAGAAATAATATGACATTTTCAAAAAACAGTATGAATGACGGTTCGTTTTAATTTATTGATATATATTAATGAATATTTTGTGTAATTATATATTGATATATAGTTGTTTAAACAATGTAATATTATTTTCTTAACATGTATTAAAATCATAGGCGTAATTCATTTTTATTCTCTTTTGTATTGTATTCATATATTTATACTTTTATAATAGTATTAATAAACTATTTATTAACCATAGAAATGTTTACATTTACAATTATAACAAGTTTATTACAATTTTACAAATATCAAGACTTAATTTATTCAAGTCATTTTGTTCTCTTTTTAATTTCTTCTTTAAGTTTTTCAAATGAGTATCTGAAAAATGTAAATCGATTAGATTTCATTAGACAATATGTTTATAAGGATATTTTTAAAATTCTTAACTTACTTTAAAGAAGATGTATTCGGTCTTCTAGTTCTTTCACACTCTGCTATAATTTGTTGGATTTTTGGTAATGTGTTTAATACGAGCCTTGTGTTTAATAATGTAAGACTGTTCAGCAATGTAAATGTAGTTGGTGTATTTACAGTAATATGTTTATAAATAAAATTCATGATTATGCTTTCAAAATTATGCCTAAAAATAATTATTATGTAAAATAGTTACATAAAAGAAATATATACAAATCTATATTTTAAATACTTACTTAATTGACTGATTGTTCATGTAATGTCTATTATTGAAAATAACTCGAAACAGATCGATCGTTTGTTTTTTGTGTGGATGAATCTCAGGAACTTTCATAAAACAATTTATAATAAAAGGAACACACGTGGAAATCATAAGTTCTATTAATTTACTCGAAAACCGATTTCCATCTCGAGCTAAATTAGTTAAAAGGATCATCACCTATAATTTTTATAAAAAATAATTCTCTTATAAATAAACCTACATTTACTGTATGAAAACAATATTTGCATTTTTAATAATTATCAAACTTAATTTAATCGTTTGACATAACTAAAATATTTTTGTTTAATTAATTAATGTATTTATACCAAATAACAATATTTATGAGTTGTGTTTTCTGTTGGAACAACAATAAAATTTGCCAGCTTGGCAAATATCACTTTCAGGTAAGAATCTTGCGTCTCTGTAAAACAATTCAAAAGAACGTCTTGTACTACAAAATTGTTTGTAGTGCCAGTTACCAAAAGTGGCAGATATTGTTCCAATAGATTTTGTAATAACGGGTGTAGATTGAAATCAGATTCAACGTTCAAACATTCTAATCCTAGTAAAACCATTGAAAATATTCGTTTTCCTGCTTGTTTTAAATAGGCTTTATCTTCGTGTGGTAACATGCTAGCAGAAATTAATAATTTCAGCATATTTTGTGGCTGATTCTGCAATAAAGAAATATACATATATAATTTATTGGGAATTTAATATCATTGCTATATTTTTGAATTTAGTACTAGTAGTATTAAGTTTATTTTATGTCAATTACTAACCTTCATATAAAAAATAGGACTGCAATAAAAAATGAGTAAGCTTATGCATTTGTAAATTTTCTGGGTTTCATTGGATTCAACATTTTCTTTCGTAATCGATGTGAAAGCCCATTTTTCGATCTTTTGAAAATAAACCCTCCATTTGTCATCAAATGCAGCCTTATTCTATTTCACGAAAACAAAAAGGTGAAATGTATTAAATAATTCGTATGTATCGAATACATTTGTTTTAATGCAATATTTACCTACAATATAGCGGACAATAAATAATTTTTAAGCTTAATATAAATGTTTTTAAATTTTGTAGTTGCTATTTATTCTTATTGAAAATAAATTTATGTAAAAGAGGTACAATTAGATGCATTATTTAATAAATTTAATTTATACATCACAATATAGAACTTCAGATAATTTTAAATGTTGTCAAGTTTGTAAAAATGGGAAAATAAATGAGTATCTTGCTAACTTTATATTGTAATCTACCTGTACTGTTTTTCTCTTTTCCATAAGCGATCGCAGAAAGTCACAAAAGGGAGTACTACTATTACGAAATAGTTGTGCTACACTGGGTGTAATAAATATTTCTCGTACATCGTTAACGTTCATTACAAAATTTTTAAGACGTTTTAAATCATTATCTTCTTCATCTCCCACCATAATACTAACTCTAATCCAGGCCTGTAATGTTCATTAGAAAGTATAAAATAAATCTTTTACAATTATTTCACAATTTTAATTATATGTAAATTCATTTTAATAGGTATTATATTAAAAAATACGGACCTGGACAATGTTTTGATCGAACTTTGTTGTTTTTTGCCTCAAATTTTGTAGAATATTTGAATCTGACAAAACCTGTACAAGATATTTTAGAATAATTCTGAAATAAAAAATAATAAGAATGTACAACTAGTTAATAATATCATATTATATATTTTTATACATTAAACATACTTAATATTTTTTATCATTATTGAAAATCCAAAGTGTTGAAATAATGAATTAGCCGAATGTTTGTGACGTTCTGAAATCGTTGGATTATGAATAGCTTCCGCAGTAAAAATAAAAGCAAGTTTTACAATATTTTCAAAATCATCACATAAATTGCTTTCTAATGCCATCTGTCTAATTCTGGAGGGTATATAATTCCATAATGCATCTAAAACTGTAAATTACATAAATAATAGTAATTGTTAGCATAACTAATCCTTATAATTATAAAAGATAAAAATGATTATACTAACTAGGATGATTTTCATATCGCTGTATTCGACAATTTTCCAGAATTAAACAAATTGTATCTGATAACAATGCAAACGTGTCTTTAGGACATTTTGATAAATATCTGTCTAAATATCCATCAAATAAAACGTGTTCGTTTTTATCAAGTCTTGAATTTGATTTTATAATGGTGTTCAGCACTTCGATGAAATACTTCATTAAAGGAATTGTTGTTTTCATGCAGCTTATTTGATTTATCTATGCAGGATATAAATTTAAATACACTTTAAATATAGATATTTATTAAATTATTCTTAATATGTACTTAATAAATTATAGTAAAATTTATTCATTCGCATATTTAAAGGGAAAAAATACATATACGCTACACTCATACTAAGCATCTATATATTTATTATGAGTGTAAACTTAAATCTAATATATTAATGTCTCCCTCTCTCTCCTCTTTTTCTATTAAATAAATGATATTTGTGATAGTGAAATATCTAAAATAATACCTCTTTTAAAAAATTATCTTTGTTTTCATTTAATTTGAGTTCTTTGAAGTCACGGTCAAGCTCCTTGTACAACAACAAAACAGCTAATTTTACTTTGAAAATAAGTGCATTTTTTCTTTGTGAAGCATCAGTGAAATTTATAGGAATGCTCATAATTTTTAAACACTAAAAACAAATAATAATTAAATTTATGCATTTCGGCAATATAAAAAAGAAATTTAAATGTTTATTTAATTAAATAATAATCTAATACCACATCTACTGGATCTGCGTAGATTGCTAAAGTTAAAAACATTGAAAGAAAATTGTATAAGCCATCTTCTGTTAGATCTTGAACTTTTTTTATGTTGAATTTAATATAAATTCGTCCTTTTATTTGATTCCAAAATTTAGTCTCATATTTTATGTTATTGTTGTGCAAAAATTGTCCTGCCATAATAAAGACATAATAATTGTAAATATGAAAAAATGTTTATTATAAAAAAATGTAAAATATATATCTTTTATCATTTACCGATTAGACGTAAAAATAGTCCAAAGCTTGATTCTTTATTAGATTCTGTTCCTTGCACTCTGTTTTTAGCTTGTTTCAATATGTCTAGTGGAGTTTTGCTAATTAATAAAGACATAATAACATAGATAATAAAATTCATTAAAAAAAAGATTAGTAACATGTGAACTATCATGCATTGTAAAATTTTAGATTGTAAAAATAAGAATAAAGATAATAATACTCGTTACAAATAGTATATAGTTATTGAATTAAAAAAAATTATATTATTACTTAACTTGTATTAAAATTCTAGAATATAATATATTTATTTTTGATTATTGCAAATGAAATATTTCATTATTACACATACTTATCAAATGCTACACTCCAAGGACCAAAAGCTTGCAGCAAATATTGTTGATTGATTCTGGACTGAAAGTAATCCAGTAACGTTTTAATAACTTTAGTATCTGATTCCCACCATTCAATAATTAAAATATGGATTAATGGAATTATTGCGCACAACTCTTTCTCAGTGCTCTCATCCTGTCCAGCTTTATTTATATAAGATTTCAAAAGATTTTCTAATTCTGAATGATTTGATTTCACCTAAACAAGAATTGTAATTAAATTATTTCTGAATTGAATATAATTTTTGATAGAAGCATAGAAAATTAATGCGAACTTATATTACTCTTTCAGTATTAACTGTTGAGTACGACCCATCATACTGATAACCATATAAAAGGTTTACATGATAAATAATCCAAATCGCAAACATTTCAAAACTCTTTATATCAACTGGAACTTTTTCACAGTCATGATGCCAATATATTTGTTTATCTGAACTTTTGATTTTCAGATTATTTAATGCAATGTTTACATAATCCCAAAATCTCTGGAAGAAAACACGTCAGATATAATACCCAGTTACTATTATAAATAAAATGCAGTTTATAATTACTGTAAAATTAATTTATGTTTGTTACCTTTGTATACCCTTTGTCCCTCATGTCTTCAATTAAAATTTGCAACATGTACCACATTTCTCGAGTGCAAGTACAAGTATATGGACTTCTAGTTTTCAACTCATCTTTCATTGAAATCTATATATTTGTAATAAATTTAAATTATTATTATAAAGATATTACTTGTTGTTAAAAATTTGGGAATTAAGTTATTACCCTTTTAATAAATCCCTTCAGTGCTATATATATAAGATCATAAATAATTAATGTAATAGTATTGTTCAATTCATCATTTTCTTCCATTATGTTTTCACTTTTTAATCGAGAATATAAAAATACTAGGTATAACCATCGCAGCTCCAAATGTAGATGATAAATGTGATATCCTGGATGAAGACACTAAAATAAATTATTTACTGCTAATTTATGAATCATATTTAATTTTTACATGTTTTTTAATATTAATTAAATTACTTACAGAATTTCCATTAGAGGATGCAGCATAGTTTAATAAGGAATCTGGTAAATTATATAAACGACTTAAATATCTACGGATTGTAAGGTGAAAATCACCTAGGGCTCTTGTCAAATCTGAGCTTTGAATAAAATCATGATTCCAATTAATACTGAAATATATTATTGCTTTTAATATATTATTACATTCTTTTATGAAGTGCAACATTTATAATGTGTATATAATTACCTGTCAAGATATGTACAAACATAAACGACAAATTCGCAAATTGATCGCCGAATACTATAAAAGTTGAAATCGTACACACTAGCATTGGATGTGAACTCATTAAACTTCTCATACCTACATATTTGTTTCAGTTTCACTCTGTAAATTAAAGTTAACACAATTACTAATATTTATTTATCTTCTTTTTTATTATTTTTTTTAAATACATTCTAAAAGTCATTTCATACAGGGTTTCATTAAAAAAGGTTTCATAAGTATTCAACATTTAAATTTGATATTTAATAACTGTTACTGATTTTTCATAATTCAATGAAATACTGTACATTTTGCTTAATCATCTTAGGTAAATATATATAAAAAAATCTTAATATAATTCAAATAACTTACTGCATGCAGGAAACAAATCTGTTCAGATTTAATATCGCTGTTTCATAGGGTAAATTAAATTCAAAACAATTTTGTTTTTTATTCTCACTCATTTGCATATACTCCTCTGCACTGCAAAACATTTTTCGCAGTTCCGCATGTTGTATTAATTTTTTATTACGCAACTTCCAATCGTTAATATTTATTGTATCACAATTAAATTCATAATTCATCTGTAATAAATAATACATTCTTAATGCAAATGTAAATAATATTCTGTATACATTACTGTAACATAACCATTAAAAATGTTTTGACTTTCTTTCAAAAGTCTTCCTGACTATTCCAATCGTTATGGTATGTATAAATATTTAAATATGGATTATTAAATTTTTAGTTAATTAATAAATGTATTAAAGTGAAATAAAAATTAACGCTACATACCTTGATATCATCTAATGCAATTTTTCCTTCATGCAAATTGATTAGTTAATTAAAAACAACTTGTTTGCAAATATAAAATTAGATACTATAAATAATAAGCATTTAATCAAGTAATTATAGATAAGCTTAGCATTTTGTACGCAGTCAAATCCCGCGTAAAGTTTTAATTAACAAAAAACAAAACACCGGTTTAATCTGTATATATTATGGCACATTTGTACGAAGCTGTACAAAGACAAATTTTCCTCCAATAGCGTTCGTTCGTTCAAACAACTTCAAACTTTCTCGTTTAAATATTTCACATGAAAACGGGACTTGTTGTTTTTGTATTCTTTTCAATCGTTCGTTTTTGACCGCGCTTTGATTGAAACACATGTTTATATTAATTTTCTGCAGTTCGCTGCATTCTCAGTATTTTTATTCGTAATTTGATTGTAAAATAAAATTTGCTGTTTAATATTTAAGTGACACAATAGGAATAAAAAAAACTGCTGTAATATGAGTTCTGAGAATTCGCCGAAAAGTTCCGAAGTACCTTTTTCACAATGGTATGGTATTCTTTGTTTATATTTCAAATGTTTATGTTTATAAATAATTACACATAGACGCTCTAAAGCAAACATGTGTAATGTAATTATATTAATTATTTGTTCTACTCCATAACCTACAAAAATAATCATATAAATATATACATAATTAAAATTATGTAATTTAAATAACAAAATTTAATTGTTAATTTGTAAAATAAGCAACTTAGTTCTGTCACTCCCCAAAGTTTTATTAAACTTTATTAATTTATATATAAAATTTTTTTTTGTATTTGATCATTAATATATAGATTTTGGAATTGTACACTTAAAAAATTTAACTGTCATAAATGTTTTTTTATAATATACTTCTGAACGTTTTTTGGCAGTCTTCAATAATTCATCATAAAATTAGTTTTGAATTAAAATTATTACACATATGTTAATATCTACTTATTTGGCTGTCAACAATTTTGAAAATGATTACTAAATTGATCAGATTATAATTATTTATTGTTGCACTTTATTATTATTATTTCTTTAAAATCTAGATAAATTTATGATAATTTATTGGAGTTTTTATTACGCGTTTATAATTAAAAATAATGGACATTTAAGTAATCAAGAAATTTTATTATATTTATATTACTATTTTGGGCAATAATTAATAATTTCCTTCTAACAATTAGTATAAGTAGTAAGTTAACTTCAAGTATTTCTATGCAAGTAAACAAACATACTCAATAATTTAGCTAAATCAACTAAAATATTTTACAATATAATATAATCATTTATTTAAAATTGTTAGCCATCCCTTTATGCTATATTTCATATATTATATATTTATAATGAAAAATAGAATAATATTGTTTAAATAATATATTTTTTAAGGACTGAAGCAGCACAAAAACTAAGGGAAACTATGCATGCCCTTATTGAATCTCGAATCTCAAATTTGGAGGATAACAAAATAGAAGAACGACTTCATAATATGGTGACTATACTATTAAATGACAAATGGTCATTAAACTTTGTATTTACACCTCCACCTGGCAATAATCTTGAATCACAACAACAGTGGTCAGGTTTGTTATTTTTATATTTAATATTTTCCGCAAAATATTTTTGTTATTATGCATTTAACCACAATATAATTTTTATAATACATTAACACATTAAGATGGCAAATACTAAATTATGAGAAAAATAAAGTGACATTGTATACTGTTATCTATATTGTTTTTTTATATGTATTAATTATTCTACTATAAATATAATCAAATGATCAAATGAATATTTTTACAGCCTTCTTAACATGGATTTTTGGAGCTTTATTTAAATTGATGAATAGTCGTTTAAACAATGATACTGTTTTAGAAATTAATACATGTCAATCTACTATTTTACGAATATTGTCTCGATTAAATTTGAATGGCCATGATTTAATTGCCAAAAGATATATGAAAATTCTCAAAGGTAATTAATTTATGCTTTATTTTTTTTATTTACTTCATTTTATTTACTATTGTTTTCTAGCACAAATTTATTTATATTGTAGATCTGTCAGAATTCAAAATCATACAAGGTCCTGGAACTGGACTTGAAGTGTCAGCATTTAATGTGGAAAATAACATTGAAGGCTTGAATCTCAAATCTTACCCCGTGATAATTAAAGCAGACAGAATTAAATATGTTCAAATTTTAATTCTACAAGTATTACATTTATAACAATAATGATGATTGTTTAACTAGTTTCATTTTATACATTTATTAAACGTTTTGTTAATAATTTGAATAAAAATTAATAGTATTTGGGAGTATTTAACATTTTAAACAATGACATTTATTTTGTTTAGATGATATTACAATCTGAAATATCAGTCTGGAATTCAAACATTCTTTGGGAAACTATCATTAAAGTACTTGAAACATCTGATTTTGAAGTCAGAGATTATGCACTAGCAATTTTAATTGAAATCTTTCAACTTCGTCCTCCTTTTAGTACTGAGCGAGAGGTAGGTTTTCATGAAGGTTATAGAGGAAATTTAATTACTCCATATAAATGTATTATTGTTGAATTAATTTATGATTTATTTTAAAGTACATGGAAGATGCTGTGATGAGTTATTCAGAAGAGATTATTAGCATTTTACCTAGTCTTGATATTCCTTGTGAAACGGTTACAAATTATATTCGATTGTTTAAAAATTTAATAGAAGTACTTACCAACAGAAGTAATACATATATTTTTTGTTTATCAGTTATTGATTCAATATCATCTGGAAATTTTAGTAAGTGCTTTTACAACACATATATGTATGTACAATATTCTATAGATATATTTTTAAATTTAAATTATTTTACAGAATCTCCCCAATTAATGCAAGCAGTTTGCTCTAAAATGAAAATTTATTTAAGTGAACATAAATCTTCTTATGACCCAAGATATATTAAACAATACATCAATTATTGCAGGATTTGCCCGGTTAGTATTTCTAATACGAGAACATTTCTATAAGTAACTTCTTATTTTATCAAATCACTTGTTAGAATTATTAATCTCACTGTAATTATTTCCATGTTTCTTTGTTTGTTTAGTTAAGTGTTTTGCGTTTATTGTTTTTTGATTATAAAGTATAAAAATATTAAATTTATTTTAATATTACAGGAATTTGTTGAAGTTTTAATATACTACATATATTTTGATGTAACTGCTGCCGCATCCCAAGATTCTGCTGTAACAGTTTCTAGTGCGAGCAAACTATGGATTCCTTTGAAAGAACTCATTATTTCTAGCATAGTTATGGAGAAGCTCAATACAAGTCTTCTTTATTTTAAAGCTATAAAACTTTTGAATTTTTGGCTTAAAGATTGTGGTGTAAGAGCAGCATTTTTTGAAACGGATTCACTTTGTTTTGTAGATACGTTAATAGAAAATATTCGATCGAATTCAAGTGATTTGGCTGACTTGATATTCGAACATTTTATTGAAATGTTACATATAGATGACCTTTCAAGGCACAATATTCATGATATCATAATATTGTCTTGGGTAGATGATCAAAGAAAACCTATAAAAGACAACCGTTTAGTTGTGCTTGCAGAAGGTTTAAGTATTAACGTTAAAGTAAAATGCCTTCGTGCACTACTTACTAGTCCTTATGCCAAACAATATTTGCACCTTTTACGAACGTGTACCAATCATGAGGATGAAAATGTAGTAATTGCTGGTATTTTGTTAGTAATATTAATATTGTTATTTCCAAACAGACATTTATTACTTGCATTAAAAACACTAAATTGATTGTTGTGATTTATAGATGTTGCCCTTGGATTCTTTTCCAAGGCATTGCAAGTTTTGATGAAATTATTAAACTTTGTATTCAACCATTGTTTGAAAGAAAATCCCCAAAAATTAATGAAGCAATAGCCTCAGTATTAGGTGATTTTGTTTGTTTAGCTTCAAAATGTGGCAAGTTTGTAAGGTATGTAAGATATGTAAAATTACAAAAAAAATTTTATTTTTATATTAATTGTGAATGTTAGTGTGTTGATAATTTGAAGATCGAATATCGTTAACGAACAAAAATTTAAAATATAGGGATCCAAGTATAATTAAGTATAATTGCTTCATTTAATATTTCCAGAAAATCTTCGGATTCAGCCGATATGATTGTAGAATGCCGATATTGTGATGAATACAAATGTTCAGATAATTTTTTTGAGAATATTTTACCTCGATCAGTAGAAACTTTAATATTGCCATTATTCCAGTTAATGAAATCGGAATCCAAACAAGTGCGATTGTTACTGTCACAAAATTTGCATAAATATTCAAATCATACACTAGTTTTTAATAATAATGACATAACAAAGATGTGGTTAGAGTACATTGAGGACAAGGATGAAAACATCCGCGTCAATGTAGCAAACAGAATAGGTATTATTTTGCAAAATAAAATGAATATGATGCAAGTTAATGAAATAATTTTGGAAAACAATATCCCCAAGGAGTTGGATGAGTTTATTGATTTGGTTCTTAATAAATTGCTTGATACACTTTTTGAAGTTTTCAATACATCAAATAATTCGGTGCACGAAACTATGCTTATGACTGCTAAAAATCTTGTTTGGTATGTAAAAGTTTCTGCCTTATAACAATAATTTTACATTTGTATGGGCTATTTTTATCGTTTAACTAAATAATTTAACTTTTAATAATAATAACTAAACCTTTAAGTAATCACTACTCATTTTTAATAAATATTTATAACATTAACTTTAGGGTTGAACAATTTTTGGTATTTTAAAACTATAAATTTTATGTATAGGATTCCACTTCATTTAACTGAGAGAAGGGTTTTGACAATGTTTTTACATACAATACTTCATCCGGTGTCTTCATACTCTGCAATCGATTTTGCTGCTACAGCATTTAAAGAAGTTGCAAAGAAACTTCATGATATTTCTCCGGAAAATATGTTCATTCGATATCAAACAGATTTCATTGAGGTATAAATTTCATATATATTTTTAAGTTTTATAGATGTAAGATCGAATAGTAATCGAGTTTTTAGTTGAGTAATGAAGATCAATTATTGCAACAATGCGAAATTTCTGCTTTATTTTTTTCATCAATATGCGTAAAAGAACTTAAATTATTCCTTCATAATACAATTTTTTTATAAGTTATTTAAAATGTTAATTACGTTAAAGTCACAAATTTATAATTATAATTTCTTTTACATTTTACATGTACTATTCATTTTTACAGCTGATTGTGTTTATGACTGTGCACAATTTCCTTTCTTACTCATATAATTTGGCTACATCTTTGCATCGAACTACAAAATGTTTGGGTTATCAAGGTTCGCGGCAATTTATTGAACAAAACCGAAAATATTTTGTGTGTCATTTAATACCTCATATTGCGAGAGAACCGAAAGCTTTAGATATTATTAAAGACTTAGAAAATTCCGTAGTGAATAATATAAGTAATATAATCAATGAGAGTTTTGGTGTAAGTATTAACAATCAATTTTATTCTTTCTCTTACAGTAAATCTTATATTAAATAATTGTAAGTGATGTATCCTAATTTTACAGTTAATTTACATGCACGTAAATTTAAATGAACCACCGGAAGTCACAACAAAATGTTTACAATTGATTGTAAATCTTACTGGTGAAGAAATTAACAGATTAATTGTACCATCTATTAAAGTAAGTATAATTACATTTTTATAATAAAAACGTGTTCTTGAACTATAATTTTTATAATAATAACAATAATGTATAATAATACTCTATTATGTGTTATAAACAAAACCACCATAGAAAGGAATTTTGTTTCACTTTATACTTCGACTTAATGAACATAAAGAGAAAGTTATTGAATTTTTGAGATTAATTTTCGAATTAAATGGATATCAAAGAAGAAGCGAAAATACTGAAGAGTTTGTTGTAAGTAGTAATATTTTAGAAATTATTTGAAACTTTAAATGTATTTATTATTAGCAAAAAATTATTTCTTAATTGCTTTGAATATGATTTAGGTAAAAAATATCGAGAAGTTTTTCTTGCATCCTATTCTTTTAAATCTCGACAAGTCCCTGCGTTTAAAATACGATGAGTATGTGCAAAAAAGTGCTCTAGCATCTCTTGTAACATTCATTAATTTAATGGGCGCAAAGCATATAAAGAAATTCCGTTATATGATTTTAATTATGTTAAGAACAGCCTTAGGATTAAAATGGCCTGGGTTCAAAAAACTGTGCTGTGACGCATTTAATGCTTACATACGCAAGTAAGATAATAACTGTTTTTACTTTTATATAGATAATTAGATTTTGTATTAATTAATTCTTTTTTATTATTTTGTATTAATTAATTTATTATTTATATTATAGAAATTATTATTTTGTATTAATTAATTCTTTTTTTATTTTTCAAGCATTGCCATTGAAGACTTGGGTCCACTTTTGCCTACAATTTGCATTTCAATGGTATCTTTACTAGAGTGTTGTCCAAGAGAAAGTAATCGAGTTTTTAAATTTTTGATAATTGAAAATGAGGAAGGACTATCACCTTATATCCCAGAGCTATTTTTCGTTAATGATTTACAGATATCTAATGATATTGCTGACGTTATCAAGTCACACATTCAACGTGCAAAGTATGGTTCTTTTATTTTGCACATTTGTATTTTAATAAATATTTAATAATTATAATCATTAATTTATAGACCGCGAAGTATTGGCAAGAACTTGGAGATATGGTTGAAGCGTATTAAACACGAAATAGAAGAAATTCGATTGAAAGCTTTTGTACAATTACAAATTTTTCTCGCAAGTCATCGTAATGAAATTAACGAATTAATTGTCGGAGATACTATTGTTCATCCATTAATAGTTCAAGTTAGTTTCACTATAAATTACTTACAACTAATCTTATTTATAAAATTTATTGATTTTTATAAATAATATTTTTTTTTACGATGTATAATTTATAATTTGATAAACTGATATTTATTTTTTAGTTATTGGATGCACTCTTAACGGGCTGTCAAGATAAAAAAGAAACTATTCGTCTGACAAGTGCAGAATGCATTGGTGAACTCGGTGCTGTGGAACCTCGTCTTCTACCCAGAAGAATTCTTACAACATGTAAGTACAGAAAAATATATATTTATTTTTAAAATATATATTAAAATAATAATTTAATTCCAGCTGACAGTATTTTTATTTCGGCTATAAACAACCAATTTGCTTGCGCTGCTTTAGAAGAACTCATAAGATCTTTACAAACTGTAAAAGGAACCGAAAGTAATATATTTTCTTTTGCCATTCAGGTATGTCTAAATGCATTGCCAAAAAAGGCGGAATTCCATCATAATTTACTTTGTATGATATTATGAATTTCAATACATTATAATGCAAATATAAATGCCAATTATTTATACGAATATATTTAGAAATTTGATTGCATATTGCAATGAAATTATATTTATGCAAATCAAGTAAAATAATAATAATACTTATTTTAGGAAATATTGAAGACTTTTCATATTTCTCCTAACGAACAAAATAGTGAGTGGCACAGTTTTTCACCGACGATGCAACAAATAATAACACCATTTTTGACCTCACGTTATACTTCCCGTGCGTCTATGGAAGAGACGGATTATCCACATCCAATTTACGGGTAAAAGAAACAAAATTTTGTTGAAAGTAGCATAATAAATGCAAACCAAATATACTTTTTAAACTTTATATATTAAGATTAATATAGAAGAAGAACATTTACTCTTAAAAAGTAAAGCTCTCTTTGAAGTTGACAGTGAAATCGTAAATGCGCGCGCGCATCATTTCTCTCTTTCAAGTCAGAATTAAATGTCGAGGAAAAGAGACAAATCCTCAAAACATTATAATTTCTGGATTTTCGTTTGAATCTCCCTTGGTGCATAAACAGATATTAAACTTCATAATTTAATAATTTCAGAAGTGAGATGGGTTCAACTTATGAATCATGGACATATAACTGGCTTTGTAGTATGTCAAAGAATGTTCAAGACCCGACTTATAGACACATGCTTTCAAATTGCAAACTTGCATTCACACATGATATTAAAATAGCTATATTTTTTTTACCTCATATTGTAGGTATGTAAAATGATTTAATACTTCATAATGTTTTGCGATTCACTTTTTTACTTCCTCATTAATTCAATAAAATTTGTGATTTAACAATAGTTCATATAATTGCACAAAGATCAAAGGAACATTGTGATAAATTACTGGAGGAAATACTCGTTGTAATAAAAAACAACGACAATGCAACCATTGAACAAAAAATTTTACCCATTAAGTCTGAACTTAATTTAAACAGCAATAGAGAGTCGGATGAAACAAGAAGAGTTCGTTGCTCTCAAGTGAGTTTTATTGAGAATCAATAAGATTAATTATCAATTTATTTTTTAATAGTAGGAATCTTAATGTAATACAAATAAATTATTTACAGGTTATTTTTTATGTTTTGGATCACATAAGTAGATGGCTAATAGAGCAAAGATTAAAAGTGGATGAAAAATACAAAGCAGTGCAAGGTCAATTCCTATTCAAAATTATTTTTATTAGTTTATAAAATATGTGAAATGTGTACATTCTATAATGAGTTGATTTTAATACTTTAAAAATTATTACAATAACGAAGAAATAAATATTTAAAAAGAGTACAGTAGATTTTGAGCTATTTGTCTTGTGGGTTATTCGGTAAAATATTGATATTCTGAACTGCCAAATAAATCTAAAGTTATTTGAATTATTTATTGTTTAATCTACTGTAAAGTGCAGTCTATTCTCATATTTATTACGTTTAAGGTTGAATTTTCAAAATTGTATATATATATAATTTATTATGTTTTAGATTTTCGTAACAAAATCGACTTCTTATTATTAGCTAAAGCTGCTTACCTGTCTTCTGAATATCACCGAGCTCTATTGTATTTGGAACATGATATGATTTCAAATAATAAGCAAACATTTGAATCAATTGAAGGTGCATTATTATCGGTATGTAAATGTTATGAACAATATATTTTTACAATTAGTATTAAAAGTATTGAATAAAAATGTTACAACTAATATCGGTTCGATAGAAAATTTACTCTCAACTTGATGAACCAGACGGAATTGCTGGAATTTTAGCAGCTCTGAATCATCATCCAACGATACAACAACAAACTTTGTGTCATGAAATTGCAGGAAAACTGCAGGTAACTAAAAATTATTTAGTTCAAAATGATACGTTAAAATTTAAACTTATTAGACGTTATCGTATTTTAATTAAATTTATTTTAGGATGCTGCTTCCTGTTATGACATTCTTGTAAAAAATGTCACGCCAAATACAAAATATTTAAAGGGAATGATACAATGCTACATTAACTTAAATCAACCATTCACAGCCATGAGTATTGCAGAAGGTGTTCTTCAATACAGGTAATTTTATTTACGGTAACAACTAGATTATTGAAGCGTGTCCTATAGGCGCTTTGCCTCTTAATTTATTATGAGTACGAACATTTAGGTGTAAAGAAATAGAATCAAATTACTTTTTTATAGTGTAAAAAAAGATATCGGTACGATGTTTTACCCATATTTGGTTATGATATTTATAATATTACTTCGTTCGTGTCCAAAATTATTTTTTTGTAACACATGCAGGGAAACTGCCCTGTTTCCGTCCTGTTTAGAAGACGGAAACCAGTTGATTATAGACGAGGACGAAAACTTGCTAGTTTCCAAGGAGACACGGACGGAAACTAGTCGTTTTCCGCCTTAGGGTGGAATAATAATATGCTAATATTATGTTTAGTATTATATTGTATATTACATTTATTATATTTAGACTCGATTAAAATATTTCTTATGTATATTCAAATATATCACATTAGTTTATAAAATTTAATATTGTTTCAGACCAGAATTGGAGCCGCTTATAAATGAACACGAACCTTTTTGGAAACTAGCGCATTATGGAATGTTGGATAACTTATCTAGGAAGAATATAAAAAATACTATTTTGAATGATTTGAAAAATGGTATTAAACCAGATTTAATTTCAGTGAAAAAAGAACTTATATCTTTATTGAGATCACCATCTCATCCTGGAGCTTATCAAGAAAGTTATTCGTGTGTAATGAAGTTCGTATCTTTTATGAAATAATTACATATATTGTTTATTAATCTTCGAATTTTTATTCTAAACTTGTAATATGCATTGTAGGTTACATACATTGCATGAATTTGAAGAAGCCATCACAATAATGCTCGATAATGTAGAAAATGTACCAAAAATTTTTGAAAAGTGGGAGAAACGTGGACAATTAGTTAGAGCAACAAGAGGACAAGAATTTTTGTTAAGCATGAGGCGTATGACATTAGATTTAGCGCTTAAATTGTACGTCGAAAAGAAGGGCAGTGTTAACTCTATACTCAAAGAAGAAATAGGGAAACTTTGGCTTAAAAGTGCGAGAATTGCACGAAAGTATGTTTTAATTAATCATTCATATATATGCTTTGCACATTAAGAATTAAGTGTATAAAGATGGTCAGTTGTCTTGCGTTTTTCCTTTCTCTAAACGTAAATTTCATTTTATCTACAACAGCTACATTAAGGAGTAAAAAAAATACTTGTACTATCTATATTTTATTTATATTATCACATTTCTAATGTTTTAACTTATTAATTTATGTTTAGAGCTGGTTCGTACCAACAAGCGTACGGTTACATATTATCAGCTAGTAATTCCTGCGTTATTGAAGACATGTACATTGAACAAGCTCAACTTTATTGGGACAAAGGTTCTCAAGATGAAGCAATCACAACTTTGAAGCGTTGTCTTTCGAGTTGTTTCAAATCAACTTCATTTTATCAAAGTTTATCATCTCAAGAATCAGTTGAAGAAAGAAAAAAATGTGCAAAAGTATATAATTTTAACTTTCTTTATTTAATTCAGTACTAAGATAACACTCTAGTTTTGTTATGTATCTGAGAGTATAAATTGTATATGTATAATGTGTAGTAAACTTTTTATTCAACTGTAATTTTAGGCAAAATTATATTATGCTAAATATAACGACAAAACAGTAAGTGTTCAAGTATCATCTAATATCAAAAACTATGAGGAATCTTTAAGTGTTTGGGGCAATTGGGAGAAAAGCTGTGTAGCATTTGCTGAATATTATGAATCCATTGTAGAAAAATTAAATGTGAAAGATCGAGACTTGAATGGAAGGTGAGAGTTGTTCAAATATTTATAAATATATCTTTTTTTTTATTCTGTTAAAAACCCAGTTAATTTTGTAATGAAACAGAGAATTCCAAGAGCATATGATAACTTATTACGGCAAATCTTTGCAATACGGCTGTAAATACATTCATCAGTCAATGCCTCGGATGTTAACAGCATGGATTGATTACGCTTCTCGTTTGAAGGCAGACAAATCTTTAGAGGTTCCTCGAGTAACTACGTTGTCAAAAATGACAAGAAACATAGGTACAATGTTAAACAAAATATTTAATAAAAATAAAAATTGGTTACTTTAAATAATTCTTACATCACATTAAATAATTTCAAATTGCAGAAATTTACGTACAACGATTACCAGCTTTTATGTGGTTTACGGCGTTTAGTCAAATAGTATCTAGAATTGGTCATCCCGCAAATGAAGTACGAAGAACTTTATCCAACATCCTAGTCAAGGTCATCCATTCTTACCCGCAGCAGAGTCTTTGGATGATGGCATCTATATGCAATGTAATGTTTTATATCTAAATTAAAAATGTGTATTTTCATGTCTGATTGGTGTTCAAGTTCATGTTTATATTTTAGACGTCATATACAATGGTAAAAAACATCTGTCAAACAATTTTGAATGATCAAAAGCTGAGAAGTATATTGAATCTTATTAGAGACTTTGACAAGCTTTGGCAAAACTTAATTGAATTGTGTAGCAAAGAAATTCGCAGCGTAAGTATTTATTTACATTTCTTTATTGTAATATGTAATTTTAATGTAAATAAATAATTAATTAGTAAATATTTAGTCTTCAACAATAGTAAAAGTGAGGGACATAGCACCAAAATTGCCGAGACTTTTGTCCTCGCCAGGGTTTAGTGCTATTATGATGCCAACTACCAATTTCCTCCAAATCCGTTTACCAGTAAAAGGGGATTCTCTAATGCAACATAATCCATTTCCAGCGTAATTCATTAAATTATTCATATTCAATTACAATTAATTAAATTAGTTTAACATAACATATTTGATCTGCCCTGTTATATTATTTCTTGAATAGACTCATTCAATAGAAAAAGTTCTAAATTATTTTTCTTCTATTATATAAATTTGTGCATTATAATTATAATTTTTTTTAGAACTTGGCATCAAATAACAGGCATTAGTGAAGAGGCTACAGTTTTGCATTCTCTACTAAAACCGCGAAAAATTACTTTTAAGGGATCAGATGGAAAGAGTTATCCATTTTTGTGCAAATTCAGAGATGATTTACGCAAAGATTTTAGGTTCATAGAGTTTGATTATATTGTAAACAAGTGTCTGCAAAAGAATCCAGAATCGTGTCAAAAACGGCTTTATGTTCGAACTTACGTACGTAAATGAAATATTTAAATTTATGTTTAAATAATTATTCAACAAGCATTTAATTATTTATTTTGGGTTTAGAGTGTCATACCTTTAAATGAACTGTGTGGCTTGATCGAATGGGTGCCGAATTTAATCGGACTTAGGCCAATTATTTCGAAATTATGTAAGGAAAAAGGTCACGTTATGTTAAAACATTATAAATTAGGTAAATATTCTGGAGTAAAATGAATTAGTAAATAAATATTTATTTGACTTATTGTATTTTTCGTCCGAAATCTCAGAGAATGAGACTCAATTCTTGAGATAATATAGAACGCATTGGTCCGTACATTAGCGTTAAACTAGGTAAGTTCATTTGAAAAATAAACAAATAAATTGAATTTCAAGAGAATGATATCAAATTCTCTCAGTAGAGGATGTAGATGATCGTAATTTCATCTTTCCCACTGCTGAGATGATATATAGATAGCATATTACAACACATTCTCTTGAAATAAATTCATAGCGTATAAGGCATTGGTTACACTAGCCTTACTGATGAGTTTCAGTGTAACCAAGAAACGAAACGCTATCTAAAATTTAACATCTTATATACGTTATTATTATTGTTATAATCATTATTTAAGTGTTGAGGCCATAAATTAGATTGCACACACTTAGCATTCCATCTTGCTTTAGACACTTGACTAAACATTTCGGATGAAAAATATAATAAGTCATAGAAATATTAAGTGTCGGAAAAAATTTCTTGAGATAAATATTTATTTGTTCTAATAAAAGATATGTGCAATTTAATTATATATAATTATTTTTCTAGAAAAAGATGATCCGTTGGATAAAAAAAGAAAGGTATTTCGAGAAGAATACTTACCAAGTTGCCCACCTGTTTTTGGCGATTGGTTTCGCATTAATTTCCCAGATGTTTATGGATGGTAAAATTTTTTTCCTAACACATGAAAGTAAAGTGACGTTTTGAGTGTATATTGAGCATTAGAGTAGTCAAGAAAAACAATACACTAGTACATAAAATGTTAAATGTATAACATACTATAACTTATTACAAATTTTTTCAAATCAAATTATGGGAGTACTTTTTAATTTATTATTTTAATATTAATGATTATATATGTTTTAAATTGAAACTCAAATGTCAGAAAGCATACTGTAAGATGTGCTTTTAACATTAATCATTTTGCTTATTTTTTTTACTAACTTTTGAAATTCTTGTTAAAATTTCAACTTTATCGTACTGCATAAGATTATTAATTTAAATATGTAATTCAAATTGTAGGTACGAAGCACGTGCGGCATATATTAGAACAACAGCAGTTATGTCAATGGTTGGATACATAATGGGGTTGGGTGATCGTCATGGAGAAAATATTAACTTAGATTCTAAAAATGGCGATTGTGTTCATATAGATTTAAGTTGTTTATTTAACAGAGTAAGTTTTCATTGACCTATCTTTATCTTGACCTCACAAGTTATAAATGAATTGTAAATCACTGAATTTAACAGGGAGAACTTTTACCATGGCCGGAGCGAGTTCCATTTCGATTAACACATAACATGATTCATGCAATGGGTCCACTAAAATTGGAAGGACCATTCAGAAAAACTTGTGAAACAACTTTACGTGTTTTGAGAGAAAATTCACGTACATTGATCAGTGTATTGATTCCATTTGTATATGACCCTATGGTCAAGTGGTCCAAAAAACACAGAACAGATTCGGAAATGACTAATGATAATGTAATTACATTTAATTATTTATATCCTTGATTTATATAAAAAAAAGTAAAAACTTGGAACATTGAATACTATTTTTTAAACAAAAATTATTAAACATAAAGCTAGATATTATATTACAGACATAATTTTTCTTTGTTTGATTGCAGGCATTGAATGATATAAAAAAGATTGAACAACGATTAAAAGGAATGATTAGTTCTCAACTGAATGTTCCATTAAATTTTAGTGTAGAAGGTCAAACTAACTATCTTATTCTTGAAGCAACAAATATAGACAACCTTTGCCAAATGTTCTTTGGTTGGGGAGCATTCATTTAAATAAAAATAACAATTATATAAGTTGTATAATATGTAAATAATTTTTACAAAAAAAGTATTAAACTTGCGATTGAAATAATTTTGTTATTTTATATGTTATCAAAATATCATCAATTCATTAATTACTTCATTCTGTATTAAGTAGTATCTTGTTTAAATTATAATAAATATAATTATAATTGGAATATTCTTTTTTAAAACAAACATATTGTCTGAGACTTCATTTTTATTCTAAAACAATAAGCAATATAAGCTTTTTTCGGTTTACTCATGAAACATTTACAAAACACATTTACTCATGAAAATCAAAAAAAGTGTTTTTGAGATAGTATTTTTTTAATTTTTTAGAGTTGTTTGCACGTTGACTTTTTTCATAACTTTAATAATGTTTCGTTAATATTATTACTTCATGATTGGGGCCTTAATTTCAAATCAACGTGATTGAATCTCGTTAATTGTTAATATAAATGTAAACTTGACAACAATGTATGTTATGAAGTATTTATATTTTGTCAAGTATTGTCAAGGTTATGAATAGTCAACCAACAAAATCAACAAAGTTAAAAATTAACGAAATTCAATCCCATTGAATTGAGAGTAAAGCTTTTTATTCATTTAAAAGGATATTTTATAAAAATTATGTAATATACATATTTCGATCTATAAATATATATATTTATTTATTATTAATATCAATAAAAATTATTTTAATATGTGCAATTTTTCAATGTCACTTTTGATATCTTATTCAGTACTTTCCATTTTATATCTTTAATGAAATAATTGTTAACTAAGAATTATTGTAAAGATTTATTACTCAGATGGTAGTTTTTAGTACTAAATCACTAGTAAATATCTTAAATTGGAAAATAAATTTAAAAACGTTCGAGTTTTTTTCTAATTTTTTATGAATTTAAGAACAATTTATGCTTGACAATTTAAACTAATTTCCTTTCGTATTTCTAGTATTTCAATGAAATCCAGCAAACACGAGAAGTTAAATAGTATTAAATAATAATACGAAGTATTATTTTTTATTATGCATCGTTTCGATCCTTGGATTTAGAATTCTTATTAGGCAATTAATGGAAATTTCTTAATAAATCAACGAATTATCAATTCATATCGCAAGGTGTTGTGTTTAATTCAGTGATTAGTCAAATTGAAATACGAAAAGAAACTAGTTTAATTTTTTCAAGATAAGTTGGTTTTAAATTCATAAAAAAACTAAATATCTTAAACGTTATCAATAAGAAATTCTCTTAAAAACCACAACAATATTTAATATTACAATTTTAGAATGGGCCAAGGTTTTTATTTGAACAAAAGTGAATGCAATTGATAATTCTGACAATATTCAATAAACTTGTGATTTAATAAGTTTAAATAATTCAATATTATTATGAAAGTAAATAAACGTTATTTTTTTTGTAAAAGCAACTGATTTTTAATGCAGCGTTAAAAGACGTGTTTACATTTATAATGAATTTCATTCAATTTATAACGCATACATTATTATCTGTTATATCAGGTACCAAAAGTTGTATAATAAAATTAAACAAATCATATTCAATGAAACATTGTACGAATAATTACAAAAGATAAAAATGTTCATTCATTACATTCGTTAACGATGAATGTAATTACTCATCACATTTTACTTGCTACACAGCATCACTGTACAAGTAAGTTCATAAACCAAAAAATAAAGAAAAGAAATTTATTTATCCTTCTAACCAATTTTAGTTTGAATAACTCCATTTAATTTATACATCGAAATTTTGTTTAATATGTGTTACTTTAAAAACAACTTTTATTAATAATTATTCTTAACGATTTAATTACTTTAATCACAGCAGATAAATTATATTTCACCTGATTCTTATTCTTATTAGAGTTTACTAAGTAATGTGTGTGTCAAAAAATGTAAAAGAATTATCTCAATTTTTTGTAAATTCTCATCGGCTACTTAAAGGGAGAATAAGACAAAAACACCTTAAACTTTCGTTCCATAAAAACAAAACAAAAACACATGATAATTAAATTTAGTTAATTCACTGCTTAATTGGTTCGATAGAAACTGGAGCAGAAAGCACAATTTAGTAATCAAGATTGTTTACATGTAACACTTCTCGCTGATTCAAACCAGCTTGTAACAGGGTGATGAATTCGTTACAAGGGTACAGGATCTTTCGTGGAAAACTCGTTGTTATTTCAAAATTTACAGGAGAATCCGGTTGACTAAAGATCCAGTGGTAAACATCCTGCAATTTGCATTAACATATAAATTTTTACTAGCAACATTTACATATAAGACAATGTAAAATATTAAATTGTTTATTATCTAATATTATGGTCGAATTAACTGTTTACTTACTTCAATAGTATCCGTCAATAAAAATCGTCTTTTTACAGTTCTCTCTCCCAGTTTAATTTGAATATGACACGCATTTGGGTTTGAAGGTTCTGGTTCAGAGGGAATTTTTCTTGAGGTCTGTTCCTTTTCTTGCTTGATTTTTTGAATTTTCATTTCCTTGGCATTTATTTCTGCCAATTTTTGCGCTTCTTCTTCTTCGCGAACTCTACGTTCTTCTTCTCTTTTTCGATCTTTCTCTTGGTCTGCACGTAAAGATTCTTCATACGCTCTATCTTGTTGTTGACGTAAGGATTGTGCTGCACTTCGTTCAGCTCTAATTTAAAAAAACTCTTTTGTAATCTTTTCGTAATAAATCTTATTATTTTAATAAAATTACTTTCAAGTAAAGTCACATATAAATATATTAAATATTAACATTTTAATGTTTGGAAATAAAATATTAATTCAATTAATTAAGCAATGAAACGTTTGACTTAAGAAAAAGACACTTATTACTGCGGCTACTAGTAAAAAATATATTGGATTATTAAAGTGTTGCCAATTTCTTAAGGTGATGTATAAAGTCTGCTATCACGGAATTAGTGTCTTTTATAAACAAAATTTAATTCTGCTTTGCATTGTTAACGAATACATTTATGTTAAATATCACTTCTTGCACACATATACATTCATCCATTATTTATGCAGAGAGCTCTTCTCATCAAATTCCAAAATATACCATAATATTGTTATGAATTAAAAATACACTAATTCTATGGATATAGCACTTTTACATCCACTTAAATCAAAGAAATTTAATATGACAAATGATATTTACCTATCTTGTCTGGCTTGTATCAAATTAACTTCATTATTTTCTATAAATGCCTGTAAACGAGATATCAACTCAGCTGCTGATGGTAAACCTTCCATTCTTAAAAAAAGATAATAATTTAAATATTGACAACAAATATAATATATCTTATATTATTACATTGTTTTTTATTAAAAATTGCAAAATATTTTGTATAATTTGGTGTTAAACATAGTAAAATATTATTTACTTTTTTCTTAGTGTACAATAGAAAATGTTTCAACTCAATTACATCAGTAAAGTTTAAGTATTATTAATACAAGGAATATGGTTACCTTCCAACTATTGTCATTCGATTATCTTTTAAGACAATAAGGGCTAAAAATGGATATGATCCAGATTTGAGGGCTTCAGCAACTTTGTATCCTTCTCCTGATTGTACATTGCATGCCCAAAACAATGTGTTTGAATTTATAAACTGAACAACTTCTGTATCTCCCAAAGTGCTTCTGCAATAATAAAGAACATTTGTATATTTCATTTAATGATTATAAATGATTTACAAATAATTTATAAATTAATAAATTTCAATCTTTCGTCAATTTATTATTATAGGTTGCCTTTTTTATTTATACTAAAATTTAACTTTAAACCTTAAATATCTTCCATTTCAATTAGATTTAAAATCATTACCTGCACCAATCATCAGTTGTTTGGTTATCATTTTTATGTAAATAGACTAATAAAAATCTTAATTCTTGTTTAGCATCAGATAGTGCTTGGCTATAAGAACCTTGGTAAAAAACTGGATGACTTGTACCATACTGTTCTTCATATGATCTGATAAAATTCATTACATCTTCTACTGGATCAGATGAAACTAAAAAAATTGTTTTAATGAAATTAATTATCACACGAATAACAATTTCTTAGTCAACAGTGATGAAATAGTACTTTTGACTCGTGCATTGTAAAAAAAAATGAAAATATATAATTAATAATTACCTGGTCTTACATTCCTTCTGAATAATGCAAGTATTACTTGAAAAATATTAGCTATAATATTGTAGAAAAAGTTAAAAATATAGGTGCCACCACCACCAGTGATACCAGAACCACCTGGTTGGCCAAAATAAATTCTGGAACTTGCATCATCTACAACAGGAGGTGGTCTTGCACGAGAATCCTGTGCGTACATAGAAGGTCGCCCTTCATATAAATTTAACTGCTCCTAAAAATTTAAGGTTTTGGGTCAACTTTATTTCTATATTTAATATAATAATTATATTAACTGTTCATCGTTATTTGCACTACAAAACAATTGTGTTGTTTTAAATTAACATTTATTAAAACCTATTAATAAACAATAATTAATATTAATTTATTAGTGGTTAATATAAAGCCATTATTGTTTACACATTCAATTTTATTATATGAATTCTGTAATAGCATGTTTGGAAATCATCCCATTTCATGAATAAAAGTAATTAAATACATATTTCAATTTTTCCCTTGAAAGTACCCTTCATATATAAATAATATGATAAAGAAGATAAAGTTCTTTTGGGAAAAACAAAACTCTTAAACATAAAATTTATAAACACAAAATAATTTTGTTTATATTTGGCCTAAAGCTGAATGTCTTGGAAGATGCCACAAGATTGACGAAAAAAAATCAAACAAATAGAGAAATGCATTTAAAGTAATTATCATTACATTCTAATTATGAAAAACCTTCAAAAATATAATTGTTATCATTTCTTTACATCAACAATATTAAAACTATATACTACTGTATTTCGATTATCCTTGTTTAAAAATTGTTTAATCGTTCTAGTGTTAAATTATCAGACTCTGAAATTAATAGTCTAAAAATTGAATATGAAAACCCCTGGACTGTTATAATTTTTAATACAAAGTCATTAAGATAATAATTGCATAATAATAATAATATTTTTTATGAATGCCGTTATCCTTTTTTAAAAAATGTGAAAATATTAGGAACATGACATTTATAAAAAAGTTGTAATAATGCTCTGTACATTCCATAATGTTTTAAACACTACACGAGTTTTACCCACCTGCACAGCGACTTCCAAATTCCAATTGCGACGTTGCAGAACGTCCCGGCATATTGACAAATCCTCGATTCTCGTGAGATCCTGTGAAAACAAACAAATAAATATCAACAAACGACTCCCCCCTTAAAGTTACTTGAAGTAAACTTGTTATCAACGCGACTCTTAAAAACAAGGTAGTCGAATAAAAATAATTCCGCAGAATGAAACAGAATGAATAAAAAGGTCTGGCGAAGTAGGAACGAGAATTACCTGAAACTGAAATATTTTTTCGATCTGCTCGCTACTGAGATCGTACAATATATCAGCCATATCGTGCACGTTTGCGATTGACGTTTACGGCCGTTGATGTCCACAATGCCACTGTCCGCGGAGATGAAACTTCGAGCACTCGGTGTGACGACGAGCACACTCATCGGTCGACGCGCTGAACGTCACTCGGTCCGGAATGACGATGCCAATGAAAACAATCGGACATCTGAACGACGATAACATCAAAAGTTAACCTAACACCGAACCACTTTTCGCTGTTGCGGTTCAACTGCGAACCGCTTCGGCTTGACTTGGGGAACGACGGACGGTCGCGGACGTAGGACGCGTTCGGCAGGTTGCTTTTTCACAACTTTACGACTCGGCGCTTCGTCGACTTGCGCTCGGAAAAGCCTCGTAAAACGTGTCACGGAGCCATGTCAACGAAGCTCCGAGCCCCTCGGTCGTTTCGGCCAATTACGCTTTACCATTTATTTTCAACGCATCCACAGTGTCGCGATGACGACAACGATTCGCGTTCGCGCTTGTGTGTACAACACTGGCGCACGAAAAGCGTCACATGACCCTTCGGAGAGCAATCAGCACGCGGATTGCGGCGCATTGGTTCGCGGCAACTTTTTGAATTGTTTTCGCGAAGGTTTTTAGTTAATTATGCAATATACATATAATATTGTACACATATTTTTGCGATATTTTATAAATAATATGTATAACAATTATTTCCCTTGGTTACTAAATATTGTGTATATATTTATGCAATACTTATGCAATACTTATTACATTACAACATCTTATAATACAAGAAATATGTTTATTAACAATCGCAAATATTCTCTTTAAAGAAATAAGTCTCATTTCTTACTATAAAAAAAAGTAATTAGAATTTTCTAATTTGTTCCGTACATTTGTACCGCCATAATAACAATCCAATCTGTTGCCAATTTCATGTGTGTTTGTTGGGTATTCTTATAACCTTTCCTTGTTTTTGTTATTTATTGCTTTAACTACAAATGACGGGAATTAAAGTCATAAGCTCGCGAAATATAAATTGCACAGGTAATCGTGCATATATTAAACTGATTTGACAAAGAGTAACAACGAATCAAAGGTCGCCCATTGGGCTGCGTCAGTAATTTATTGCAAAGTCAGTCGTTTATTGTTTTGTAATTTACATTAGTTTTATCACGAGTTTAATTTAAGAAAAAAAATGATGCACATGTCAAAGCAACAACGTGATACCATTCTGGGACACAGGATTGTCTGGTGGTTATTAATAATACTCGGACTTCCAATATCTGTCCCTTGGTTGATTTATAATTTCTATAATTTAATGATACAAAAGCACAAGAAAGATGGTCTTAAAGGAAAGGTAAATATTTCATTCGTATAGAAATGGTAAATATTTAATAATAGCGTTCATATACTTGAATGATAAATGTTATCCCAAAATATAATAGATAATTTGTAGGAATAACGTTTTCTAGCATGAAAAGTAACATAATTTTTTAACTTTTTGACTAAAACTCTCCACCGCTATTGATTTATTTAATATAATTAACAATGATATCTATTGAAAAAGAAATATTGAATAAATAAGAATATTTTTCATAGGTTGTTATGATAACTGGAGCAAGTTCTGGATTAGGTGAAGCTTTGGCTCATGTATTTTACAGTATAGGCTGCAGATTAATATTAGTTTCCAGAAGGAAACAAGAATTGGAACGAGTTAGAAGTACAATAATAAATTCTTATGAGGTACTTTTTCAATTAAATAGATGTCTGGTAAAGTTAATAATTTCATGTGATACATTTTGTATTTTTAGGTTGATCCAATTTACCCACCAATAGTTATTGCATTAGATTTGAATGAAATTGAGAGATTTCCAGTAGAAGTAGAAAAAATTTTACAAGTCTATGATGGAATAGATATACTTATTAACAATGCTGGAATGTCTTACAGGGGAGAAGTACTTAATACACATATAGATGTTGATCTTAAAATTATGCATATAAATTATTTTGCAGCTATTGCATTGGCAAAAGGTAATTTGCAAACAACGAATTCCAAATTGTTAAAAAAATTAGTGTATATTGCGTTAAATTTTAATATAATTTAAGTATGAATTCTTAACTTTTAGCCGTTCTACCCAGTATGATTAAACGAAAATCAGGGCATTTAGTTTCTATAAGTAGTGTCCAAGGAAAATTGCCTTTACCATTCAGGTATAATTTTTGAAATATATGTTTTAAAATTTTTCAAGAGTTGTTTTAAAAAATATTTAATTTAGGTCGGCTTATGTTTCATCCAAACATGCACTGCAAGCTTGGTCAGATTCTGCTCGAGCTGAATTAGCAGAAGATAATATAAAAGTCACAACAGTTAGCCCTGGGTATATAAGAACACAACTTTCAGTGAATGCTTTAACTGAAGATGGCACACGATATGGAGGTTTGTATCAGTATCTTTGAAAAGTATTAATTTTCATTTGTTAATATTTTAAAAAAATATAAATATAGAAACTTCTTTAAAATGAGCTATGATTAATAAAGTTTAAATTTATTAAAAATTTGATCTGCCAAACTTTTTTCCATGTATAATAAATAGTAAATTTATAAGCCATTTTAAATATTAAATAATGAAATATTTTTTGATTATATATATTTTATTTAAATTTAATGAATGTATTTATTTATTTAAACTGTTTATTGTATAGGATAATCTATATTTACTGGTTACTTTTTTTTTAGTTATGGATGAAACAACTGAAAAAGGCTATTCTCCAAAATATGTAGCTGAGAAAATTTTAGATGCCATATTATTTGATAAGAAGGATGTGACTATTTGTCCAATAAGTCCAAAAATAGCTATTTTTTTGCGTTATGTGTGGCCACAAATGTATTACTGGATAATGGAAAAACGTGCTACAAGCAATAAAAAACAAAGTTAAATTCATAATTATTAAATTGATAAATTATTGTGAATGGAAAAGATGTATATTTTTAGTTAAACAAAAGAGGTATTGGAATGCTGAATTAGATATTTTTAGTACATTAAAATGCCCAGGGTTGTGATAGAGTTTTCTATTTTGAAATAATATATTTTTAGTTAGCAATTTCGCGTATTATTAATAATATATTTATAGCGTCATTGTCGATAATTTCTTGATATTAATGTTATAGATTCGAGAAATTCTTATGAATATATGATAATAATAAATTATGCCATTATGATCATTTACATCTAAGAAAATGTTTTTTATTGTTACGCATTTTGTAACTGCTTATTTTGTATTGGCATTTCATCCTTAATCCATGAGAATTATTTAAAGATTAAATTTAATCTTTATTATTCAAGATTAAACTTGTCATAAATGCTTTGTGGAATTAATACATTCTTTTTTTTCTTCCAGTCTGATAAATATTACTATAAATACAGGAAATTAAAAGTATTTTATACAAATGTGTAAAATGTATTTTCGTTTCTTTCACTTATACATACTTATAGTACTAATATATGGTAATAGTTTTTTTGATAAAAGGATCATAGATATTTATAACAGAAATTAGCTTTTATATCAGTGAATTTTACAACAGAAAAATCATATACTTTTTACTTGTATTTATATATAAGCATTAACATTTTTTATTATTAATGTTAAGAACTTGCAAAGCGATATTCCAATTTTTGTTTTTATTGAAAAGTATTGTGTTTTTGTTTTTGTTGGGATCTTTACTATAGGTTTAAAACCTGCTACCACAGTTATAGGAGGAATTAATTCAGATAAAAATTCTTATTTATATCATGTTTCCATCCGATATAATGGGTACCATAAATGTGGTGGATCTATTTTAAATCAATACTGGATATTAACAGCAGGGCATTGCACTGTAAAATATTCCTCAAAAACTATGATGATAGTTTTGGGTACAAAGAATTTTATTTCCAATGGCATCGCTTTTCGCGTTAAGAAATTGGTGCCTCATTCAAAATACGTTTATGGCATGCACAACAATGATATCGGTTTAATTAAAGTTGCAAAAAGAATTCAATTTTCTGAAATGATAATGCCCGTTGTACTACCGATAACAGATATTAATGATAATAATTCTATTGCTATTTTCGTTGGTTGGGGCACATCTGAGGTAAATATCATGCTAAGCAAATTATTATTATCAAATTGTAAGATATAAATGCCCTATCTTTTTCATTTTCAAAGAAATATTTTCACCGGTTTTTAATGATAATGCAATTGAATGATAAAAAGCTGTACATATTTTGAAATAAAGTTATTTTGTAAAAAGTATTAAACCAGTTAATATAAAAATCCTTCTTTAATTTTATATTATGTTACAATTTAAAAATTTTTCACAGCACATGCGCTTAAAGTATTACTTTTAATCAATGTTTAAATTTAAAAAGCTGTATTTTTTCGCATTTATTATAAAAAATATATGCAATATAATGTATAGGTATATAATTGTCGATTGGTGCAAAGACAGGCACTGACTATTATCTACCTTTAACCACTTGTTGCGTAATATACCACTCTAATTTACATTTAAATCTTCTAGAAAAATGATGATTCAAAGTTAAAATCAATTGTATTTAAAATTATGCCGCTTAACGAATGCCTTAAAATCTTCCCAGAAGTTACTGAAAATAATATTTGTACACTTAACGGAATTGGACAAGGAAATTGTTATGTAAGTAAAAACAAATGTTGAAATATTGATAAAAATGTTTATTATAAGTTAACATCGTTCTAGGGTGATTCTGGAGGACCATTAATATCTAATAGTATTCAAATTGGAATTGCTTCTTGGGGTTCTCCATGCGCAAAGGGTTTACCTGATATGTATATAAACGTTTTTAAGTATATAAATTGGATTAAACAAATTATTTACACTTAATAAATAATTTTGTTAATTCGTTAGTTCATAAAAAACATCTTATACAATAAATACGTAGTATAATACATTTTGTTTTTTCATTGTTTACACTTCACTTGTGTAATTACAATTAAACTTGATAAATAAATAAATTTATGTTTCCTTTTGAAGAGTTAAAGAAAGAAATCAGTTTTTCATATAATAACTAGTTACATCTTGGTTAATTTACTATATTATTTTTAATTAGCTTTACATATGTACACAGTAAAAAATGTATTTATATAAATTTAAATATAGTTTAAACCAGTAAAAAATAAACATATTTATATTACTTGTATTATTGTGAAATAGTGTCATTTAAATACAAACATGTTTACACTGACCAACAACTTTTACTGCGTATATATCCACCAAAATAATTACGTAAAAGTAATTATCGAATTACAATTTAAATAAATTTAAAACAGGAACAAACGATCACGCTAATGCATCTTTTCTTCCCCTTTTTTTTACATCTTTTCTTCTAACGCATTATTTTGCCATATTCTTTGACTTTGTCAAAGTCAAAATAAGTCCAGTAGTGTTTAAATTAATATATTTGTATATAATTATTTGTGACTAAATATGCAAAATAAAAATTATCATTATTTTTATAAGTTAAAAAGTATAAAAAATTAATAAAATGTGTCAAATTATAATTATCTTTAATATATTTCAATGAACATCAGTTTGTTTTGGTATGTATAAAATTTAAATGTCATTCGTACACAATAATGTACACAATAACATTTTGTATACCAAAGAAAATTTGGTATACAAAATGTTATTTTTTCTTTCTTATGAATACGAGGTTATGAAATATGTAAATATCTTATTCAGAAATATACATGGTGAAAAATTTGTCAACAGGCAGTTATCGGAACACATGCATAGAACCGTATCTTAAATTTATATATGATAAATCAAAATTTTAATATTTAAAAGTATCGGGAGTGTGATAATTTGCGACAGATGTACACTTTTAAACAAATAAGAATCGTCTATCCTTCTTGTTGAATGGTTTAGTAGTCTATTTATAAACAATTGCCAATTGTTGTTACTATTATTCAAGATAATTATCTTATATTTAGATGTATATTAATGTACTTCTTTGATCAATAATACTAAAAAAAAAAAAAAAATAATAGCAAATAAATAAAATTGCTCTTAAGTGTATATAATATTTATATTTATATATATATATATTCTTAACGAATTAAACGTTTTTATTAAACCTATTATTATATAAAATTGTTGTTATTCAATAGTAATGCAAATATTTATTTCGTAAACAATTTTTAGAGTACATCATATCTAACAATTTCTTAAAAGTCCTTATTTTAACTATGAGAAAAATAATATTGAATCTATTTTAATTGCTATTAATGTAAACCAATTTAACAGTTTGTTCATTTTCATAGATACTATGAATTTTTTGTAACTGTATTTATTACAATTTTGCTAGATTTTATTTATATGTGAACTCGAATCTTGTTTCGATTTCATTAGTTTATCAACTGAAAAATATCTGCGGCTTATAGGAAACCTGATCCGGAATGGTCTTATTAATAAAACATTAAACGTGAATAAAGTATAATACGAAAAGTAAAATGTTCTTAATTTGTCGTAAAATAGCGCCAACATTATTAACCGCTATGTTTTATCCCAATGACTTTATCCTGATGTTTCAGTCTTATTCAATGTTATAGGCATTTTCATTTTTATAGGCCCTTAGGAGATTTCTAGTTGTAGTTAGCATAATTATGTTACTCGAGATGGGTTGAGTACAAATTTGTTGTACCAACATTCATCACAACATTAACGAAATAGGATTTTATGGAAGATAGTCTGGATTATAAGGTGGTTGCTTCACGTATGCCTCTGATGTATAATATGGGGGAGGTACAGCTGCCCCGGACATTGGCATCGGCATCGGCATCGGCATCGGCATTGGTATTGGCATTCCTACAATTTTAACAAAAATTCAATGAGATTTTAAGGAATTATTTTTCAATAAAAGAAAACGGTGATAGTGTCGCGGAATTAGTTTTTTTATAACGTTAAATTGATATTTTATTTATATTGCGCAGCCAACTTCACACTCGTCTATGATCGCTGTCGTTGCGTCCAATGATCACAGATCTTGGGTTTTTGGGGTGGAGTCACGTGACTCTTAGTTAGACATTATGGGACTAAGCTGAGTCGCGATTGGAAGTGAATAGAGTGGGTGGGAGGCGGGCCAAGCTCAAGTGGTCGAGTGGGGGTAGGCAAATGTTTCAAGCCTTTTCTCAGAAAACGGCAACTAATAAACAGACAGATAAGTAAACCGTAATCCTTGGAAAATATTATTTTATTTTTAATGTGTTTATTTCTGAAACTTTCATTCTTGGAAATAAAAATTTTGATTTTTACTTCATATATTTTTGTTGAAACGCTTAATATTATAGTTCACTTTGTTTTTTTATATTATTTTTGTTATATTATATCGAATGATATAATAATAATAGTATGTTAATGTTATAAAGGTATTAAAATGAGAGTTATAGGCTTATAAGAATTATATATTTAAAAATATTAAAATATTTTTATCATTAAAAAAAAATTTCCCTTTGGATAGTACACGGAGAGAAAAAATATTGAAAATTAGAAACCAAGCGATTTCAAATAACCCAAATAACTTCAAATAACTAACTTGAAAGGGAGAAATGATGTGCGCGCGCATTTACGATTTCGCTGCCAACTTCGGAGAGAGCTTTGCTTTTTAAGAGTAAAAAAGAAATTATATACATTATATTGATATTTTTTCTCTCAGCGTAAAAATAAAAATTAATATTTCAAAGAATAAAAGTTTCAGAAATAAACGCATTAAAAATTAAAAATTAATTATTTCCAAGAATTTGTCTATTTGTTCCCGTTTTCGTGGAAAAGGGTCGAGGTACCCCCACTCGACCATTCGAACTCGGCCTGTCTCCCGCCCACTCCAATCAGTTCCAATCAGCTCAGTCGTTTAACGTCAAAGCGTCACGTGACATCGCCCCAGAAACACGCGATACAGGAATACTAGTTCTGTCCTTTGTGAATAACAATACTATTACCCCTTTATTTCTTTTATGTGTTTTGTTGTATTATACTGTACAAAAGCGGTATCTATAATTCGAATGAATTACAAATGAGTTTATTTTAATTTTACTTATATTTATTTGCAAATGGTCTTTTTCTATGGTTTTTAATTTAATCGTTATACCTGTGTATTGTTGATTAGCAGGATACACAGGTGAACGTAAAGGTTGAGATGGTTGTGGTGGATATGCTGGGGTGGAACTGGCACTACTTCGTGGATGAACAATTCCACCTACAGGATTAGTTCGAACAGCTGAAATTACAGGTAAAAATCATTTCACGAAAACTTACATAAATATAACGTGTAATCATTTGTTGTTAACATTTCAAACGAGTGTTTATGACTTGTACAAATTTATATATGACCTGTGTGTAAACGCGTGTCAATGTTTTTTCATAGACTATACAGAATACGTCACCAAAATTCGGACAAATTAAATATAATTTTATTAACTATATTTTTCATTGCAAAAACAAAAAGCTTTATAAATTTTGTTAAGAAAATTGTTTTCAAGGTCATATAAAATACATTTATTGTATACATCCGTATGTGGAATAGAATGGTAGAAAATTGAAATTGGATTTTGTCCAAATTTTGTCCAGGGTTGGATATTATTCTAATTAATTAATTATTATTATTATTATTATTATTATTATTATTATAGTGTAATTTGAGTATATTATCGATAGAGTACTGAAAAGAAGTACTTATTTGAAATAAAATTATAAAAAGGGTTACAAGGAAAAATAAAAACTGGCAGCACATGTATATGTAAATCATATTTATTTTCATTTTTATACAGAACTAATAAATTATTGGATAATTGAAGCTATAAAAATGATAAGAACCTTATGTATAAAACAGTATCAAGTCTTTTACTATAAAATCTTTGCAAAAATACAAATTGAATGTTATATCACGAACATTTTATAACAAAAAGCAAATACAAATAGTTATTAAAATTAGTTGTGTTGTGCTATTAAACTTAATCGCACAAGTTTTGACTATGGTTAGAAAATATGTTAACTATCACGCGGACGCATATTAATTAAATTATCCTTCTATCGTTTTACACTATTCGGCAGACTTTCAAGCTTGTCTTGTCATAATTTTTACAGTCTTTACAGTTTTTAGTGATTTAATATAAATATTATTAATACGGTTTAACATGACAGTATGTTGACGCATACTCTAAGATTAAATCACTTTTTCGATTTCATTCTGTCTTTAAAATGTGGAATGCTTAAACAAAAATGTTTAAATGCAAACTATTGTTATTTTAAATTAAAAATATTTGTTACTTTTGCACCCAGAAGAAAAATATTTCGATCTTTCAATCGTTTCATAAACAAGGAATTAGGTCGCATTTAACTCCATAACGCAACTGTATAATACAATTATATAAATTAATTGTTAAAAGATAAAATAATCGAATATTTTGTTGTGTGTTAGTCTTAAGGTGATGCTGTAAGCCTGCTGCCACGGAGTTAGTGTTTTTGTAAATATTATTTTAAAAATGTTGATTTAATTCTTAACAAAAGATTCAGACCATTTTTCAGATATGGGAGAATATAATTTAA
>JABFPN010000433.1:20651-47802 GCA_022817305.1 Leptoteleia sp. ZL-2020 | reverse complement strand
GGGGGGGGGGGGGGTGGGGGTTGGGGGGGGGGGACGTTCGCTCAACATCCAGCCGTTTTCACTCGACAACTTTAATCCGGCTGCTCTTTGCTTTATGCGCCGTGGAGAAGGGTTTTTCTGATTTCAGCCATAGATTATGGTTGCGTTGGGATACCCGCGAGGAGGGGGGGAAGGAAAAAAGGTCGTTGAAATTATTACACCCCGTGGCGTTTTAGAAAGATATTGTCTATTAATAGGCAGTGCCTCTGCTATTTTACCATAACGTTGCAGTAAAATTATATTATATATAATTAAATAATGTTTGAGTATGTTAATCGTCGCCATAAATCTAGGATAAATTGCAATGTTAATATAAAACAATTTCACTATACCCACCATGTTAAAATGTTATTACATTGGTATGGTAATTGCACGAGCAATCGTGTCTCTTTCCAATGCCAGAAGGTGCGGTTGGTTTTTAATTTAACTTTTTTTCAATGCGGACTTTTGGTATTTGGATATTACTCGTGGGGGAACAAATTTCGTTTTGGATATTGTTTGGAAACGGTCTGGGGAAAAATGTCTGGTTAGTTATCTCGCGCGTGATCTGGAGAACGTCTGGAAATAAGCTGTTCCAAGAGCGTTTCCCAGAATATACCCAGACGAACTGTAATCTCGAGGATAATTTAATATCTGGCTGAAGGTGGCAGACAAAGTCCAGATTTCACATAGATATACCGACCAGATGGTATCCCAGTATGGGGAATATTCTGGGGGAATTATGGGACAAGTTTCTATGAAATAAAAATTTTATGGTACTGAAAAATGAAACGTTTTCGAAGCACAAAATGTAAACAAACTGTTTTGTATTTACATCCAGTCTTATGTCCTTTGGATGTAAACAAACAATATTATTGTTTTGTTATGTTAATTTGACCTTCCAAATATTTACAAACATTAGTTTTGCTTATAGACAATATTAAAAACGTTTCATTTTTCAGTTCCATACAAAATTTTCCATACTCCAAAAAACTCCAATTTACTGTTTGAACAAGATGTCAAATTTTTTTTTCTCAAATATCAATTGTACTATTTACTTTTATTAATTTAATTGAACGACGCAACATTATGTTAAATAGAAGGAGCTTTGAAAATTCTAATCCCCAAAATTGCTGGGCAAATTCAAACCAGAGATAAGACCCGAATTAGGATTTGAATTGACCTAATTCAGTGTCAATATTTAGTCAGACAAAGATTGCCCCTTTGGAAGTGGAGGTCCGCGTCGAGGGATAACGAAATGCGAATAAAATCCCCCCCCCTTGAGTTTTTTGGTCGTCATTTTTCAGGTTAATCGTATCATTTACTTGCGTTATGGTAGGTTCGTTTACAATAAAACGTCGTGGGAGAAATTACTCATTCGGTTGATACGCCGGTAACACGATCGCTGCGCTGCAATATTATAACCAACAATATTGCGGACCGAAAATGAAAGAGGGAGACGAAAGGGAAGACGGCAAAATTGCGGCAAAAAAGCGGCAAATCCGTGATCGGCGGGTTTTTATTTGATGTTTCATCGAAACCTGGGTGAAACCGATACTGAATTTTGCATCGATTCAGTAAGCACGACGGTACTTTTCCTTTGCGTGTCGTTTCCCCGTTTTCTTGGTTTTTTTTTCCTCCACGATGAAAAGTATACGACGATAAATTGCTTTTCTCTCGGGGACACGGCGCTGTTGGTATCTGGTGTCGGTTTACATTGTGCGATTTAACGATTGCAAAGTGTACTGCTTTGCGTACGCTTAAAAAAAAAAAAGGAAAAAAAATCAAAACCGTAATCGGTCTGTCCGTAATAGGGATATTAGATTTCGATTGTCACAAACGTCGTCGCAGGATATGTCGCATTATGTTATACGATAATTATTCGCCCACGAGTTTCGCGCCATTTTTCCCATTGTCGTCCAATTTATTTCAACAATTTCAGGGGTAATTTGATCGGTCGATGGAAAATCGCGAGAATTCATTTGTTTGCTTATATTTTAAGGGTATGCAGGTTTTATTTTAACGAAAGTACTAAGAAAATTTCGATTTTCAACGGATGGACATTAAACGAACGTCAATTGTACCTTAATTCAACGTTATATAAACGTTTACTTGACTTTAAATAGTTTTTATTAAACATAAAGTTAAATTTCGAGAACATTTATAAAGTCTTTAAACTATAGATACTTTTTACTAAACATAGAATTTAAATTTAATATATATATATGTAATATATACTTTCGACACGTTATATCTTCGTATTTTTCAGGCTTTTTCAACCTTTTCTTTCATTAGAAATTACTTATTTATCTAAGACTAACAATAATTCAGGTATAAATGCCATGTATGCCTCATGTATGCCGTATATATGCGTTTGACACAAAGTTCACCTAACGTTGAATTATGGTTGAAATAAAGTTAAAGTCATTAAAATAAAAACAATGTTACTACAATACCATATCTATTTTTAATGAGTTAATCAAACGGATTAATTGCGAACCGTAGAATGGTCGTGTTTAAATTTAAATAGTTTACGGTTGTTACGAGTACTCACTTTGACAATGGCCGTTGTACGCGACGGCAAGATCATGACTTCCTTTCTTACAAGCACGCTTCTTGAGCCTACAAATATTCCGATAACTCCGGCCATCCGTACCGCAAACGGGTCCGCTACCCTTAGGCGCTTTGCACTCCGGACTGCAGACACACCTTGGCCTACCTTTTCGTACCACGCATTTTTTTCCTTCGCCACAGTAAACATGCGCGCAATTTTCTGCAACGCAATTCCAGCACGAATTAATCTTTTGATACGTCCATTTTCATGTGCAATTACTTTTGCATTATGTGGAAAGTTGGACTCGAACTGTGAAAATTCAGAGTTTCTCTAATCATCGAAATACTTTTCTTATTTCTTTCTACTCTTCTTTTTCTTTTCTTTTTTTTTTTTAACACAGAAAGGAAAATTATATTAGTTGAAATAATTAGAAATTTAATTATAAACAATGTGACTATTATTATTTTTTTGTAATTTCACTTTGGAAAATATTTTTTTTTGTTAGATTGTAATGAGTTAAGATTATAAAATTTTAAAATTATTCATTATTATAGTTAGTTATATATATAATATTAAATAAAGAGTAAAATCAAGTCTAAAGATATTTTAATTGATTATTCGTCAGTGTTTAAAGAAAAAAAAATCTCGATTATATGGACGTCCATCGTTCCTTTTGTTTTCTAAACCGCGATTAAACCGATGTAAAATATTGACCCTTGACTCATCGTGACGCTACCGCGTTCAGTTAATTGACGATTAATTAATAAATTTGAATTTCAAACTGCCTCGGACGGTTTTATGAATCGAACTGTAAATTTACCGCGTTCCTCATTCTCAATCTTTATTTTCGCAATCCTAATCATTTCGCGATATCGCAATCAAATTAACAACATAAATTAACTTATCCCAATTCAATTTTCATAAAAAAAAAGAAGAAAATATATTTAAAAAAATTATATACTTTTCAGTCATCCTAAGGTTCAATGGATCGCACATGTAATCTCGAAATTGTGAAAAAATAGAGTGAAAAAAAAATTATCTTAAACAAAAAGAATTACTCGTTAGAGCGAGATAAGTTGGGATTTCGTAATTTGAAGGAAAAAAAAGAAAAAAAGCTGAAATATTGTATGGCTTACGTCTGCAAGGCCGACATTCGATTCCGCCCCCTAATACTCGCCAAAAGAAGAGGCTTCCACTGTCCAGTTCTTCTTCCGAATAAGCTGTCGTGGCTGAGTGAGAGGCGCAGCAATCGTGTTGCGTAATACTTCGTGCCAATAGCTCCTTGCAGCGGCCGTTTATGCTTATAGATTCCCAGCACATGCCACCTGAAACGTGTGCAAACATATCAATATTATCAATTTAACTTAATTATATGTATATGTATATAAATATATATATATATGTATATATATATAAAGCTTGTGTATATTCTTTATTGCGAGTCAACCGTCTTTGTGATGCACAGCTTTGTTGGTCTCAAAGCTCTTTCACCTCATTGAATCGCACGTGATAATTAGGGATACCAATATAATCACTCTGTCAGATACAAAGACGTGCAAGCGGGGAGGGTAAAAAAGTGTTCAATAAATTATTATTTAAACCACGGGAGTGGGATGCACGTGAAAAATTAATAATACACTCGTGAGAAATTTATTAGTAGTCGGTCGCAATATTTTATAACTCCGGGACATATATGTGTTCATTTATAATATTTCTTTTAAGAAGAAACGGTATTTTAAAAGAATGTTGTTATCGAGGATTCGGTCCCCACTTTATCCAAGCATTTGGTCTTTATGCGACGTAATCTGAATAACGGAATTGCCGCTGAGTTCAAGCTGGTAATTGCGCGTTCTGTGAGGGGGGTCATTGCTGACGTTATATGCAGAGTCGAGTGTATTTCTCGACATAATTTATTATGGATTATAAAAGGGTTTATGGTAGAAATAACCATTGTTTCGATATTCTTAAAATATTAACATTTAAAATAGTAACAAACTGGTCAAAAATTGTAAAATTACTATACTGAGTTAGTAAAAAGTGTCAGCATTTTGACATGGGACTGAAGTATAAAGTTTTTAATATAATAGAATTCAAATAAGCTTTATGTCTTTGATTTTCAAATGGATAAAGGAGCAATTTCAAACAAAGATAAAACTCATAACAAACATTCTTATTGTTTTTATTATGTTAATTTGACATTTCGCATGTTATCAAACAATGTTCATTCATGTTTTTGATTTGAAAAATATTTCATTCTTCAGTTGCATCATTTTGACATATATTGGCAGCTTTCTAAGAATAATTGTCAATAAATTGATACCTTTTGCCAACTTAAAATAGTAACTTTTCAATTTTTGCAACTATACGACCAGCTTACAAACAATGTCAGTAATTTTTATTGGCCTTTTCTCTCAGTAAATGTTCGCCAATGACTCAGGATCGACTTCAACGAATGTTAATCCGTCGAGAAATGGATCAATTCGTGGAAAAAAAAATCTAAGGAGTAGGGGGTAGCGAAGACAAAGTCGCAGGAATAATTAATAAGGATAAATCATTGGAAATAAAAGGGTTTGGATAAAAACGAGTGCGAAAGGCTCTCGAAAGCGAGCGGGAGAAAAAGAGCGGCCGGGGTCCGCGGCGGCGGCTACGTGCGGATAACACTTAATATCGGCGGCGGCGCTTGAGTGCCCGCAGCGTGTGGAGGCACCGAGAGAGAGTCTTGATTTCGTGCGGCGCGCACCGCGGCGCCGTCGCAGGTATTCGCAAAGCGGATTTTAATAGGCCGACGATTAAAATAAGATCAATGAGGCGCGGCGATTCATGAAACGGCCGACGGGTACGCGCATAATGCGCCACTTACGGCCGCCGTCTTCGGGCTTCTCCCGTCGCGCTTCGAATCGCGGCCGGCGAGATAAGCGGAGGGCGCGCGCTGTCATGCCGCAGATGGCGTGCGCGTCAAAATAACGTCACAAGACTGTGTACTCCGCGCGGCTATTTTGCCTTTGTCCAACACTTTTCTTTTTGTCTTTTTATCCTTTTTTTTTTTTAATATGGAAAAAGACAAACTATATTAATTAAATGAGGGCAAATTGTAGGAGTATACACGGAGAAAAAAGATTAATAAAAATTACTGACTTTGTTAGTAAAGTGGTCATATAAATGCAAAAATTGAGAATATAAAGTGATTTATTATCACTTCATAAAATATTAACACAATTTTTGTACACAATTTTAGATTCAAAAATATCCATTTTTTTGTCATTATTAGATACATTAAAGTATATTATTAAAATTATATTTGTTATTTAATTCAATGATATTGTTAACATGAACTGTTTGAATTATCAAAATTTGGGTTGAGTAGACAAAGTTGTCTTTTTTAAACGTCAATAAATTTTTGCAAACCATTACAGGGAGGGAGAAAAATATATCATAAACGTACAATTTTTCTGCCTATATTAAGTTATATTGGAAAAGTAAATACTTCAAGCTATAATCAATAATAAATGTGATAGCCTTCGATTCAAAAATATTAAAATTTGTTCTGATAACTGACACTATCAACATTTTATCATCGTCAATCCTATAAATCTGCAAGTATTGTGCATACCTTTAAAACAATTTAAAAACTTTCCCTTCCTCTCAACCTGCCAAAACGAAACAATTGGCAGGAAAAGGAAAAATCCCGCGAAAGCCGAGAACAAAAGCGAAAAAGGGAGAGAAGATGAAAAAAATAACCGAAGGAAATACCAAAAAAAATAAAAAAGAATAATAAAAGGCGAACCCGTAATGCACGTACGGGATAAATACTCGAGCGTCCGAAGCAAGTATTAACAAGTGCTCGAGCGGGATCGGCCGAGCCGGCCGATAGACTTTTTTCTGTTTGCATGTCGTCGACACGTCTCGACCATTAGTAGCCGCGGTGCTCGAAAGCGAAGCGCACCGCGGAGTGGACGCGGCATCCGTCTGGCCGAGCGCCGCGTCCAAGAATGCACGCTTCGTTACGCGCACCTGCACGAGAGTTCGGCAAACACGGCTTACAATATTGCCAACTTGTTGGCTCGCCAGCGCGCCGACTCGGCGGGCCCCGCGCGGTCCCGAGACCGGACGAGCGAGACCGAGCGAGCCCCCGCTTACCCGGCTCATTAAGGCCGTCTGGCCGAGCGAATTCTTCGGCCCCGAAGAATCTTCACCACCAGACGCCCCATTTTTATTTGCTCGTCGCGAGTACGAGCGTGCGCGACGCCGTTACCGCGGGCTTACGACGCCGCGCCGCTCGAATTAATGCCGCGGCGGGCTTCGCGCGGCCGGCCCACGATAACGAAACTAACGCCGTGAGAAATTGCGTTTGCACGATTATGAGCGGGGACCGTTTGTAACCCCCCTCCCCCCCCTTCCCCCGGTCGAGCCACCAGTTCGCTGTACGCCGCGCTTTTCTCGCTTTCGGAATTCGATATTTATTTCAGGATCCATAGATTACATTAAATTTCTTAAATATAAAATTATTTTAATACTTGATATGGATGTTAAATGTCAAATTAATTAAATGATTACAATAATATTGCTTATTTACATTCAAAGGACAGAATAATGAATGTAAATACAAGACGAAAACAAAGCTTGTTTATATTCTGTTTTTGGAAAACGTTTCATTTTCCAATACCATGATTATATGGAATTGAAGAACGAAACGTTTTTAACATTGAGCACATCGAAGAACAATATTTATAAATATTTGGAAGGTCAAATTAATGAAATGAAAACAATAATATTGCTTATTTTCATCCAAAGGGCAGAAAAATGGATGTAAATACAAAACAAACATAAAGTTTGTTTATATTTTATTTTTGGAAAGCGTTACATTTTTCAATATCATAGGATTATTAAATAAAAAACAATATTGAATAATAAAAGTGGAAGCAAAAAAAAAATTAGGAGTCAACGTCACGTGGTGTTCCCAAGCGGTCACCCATCCAAGTACTGACCACGCCCAATGTTGCTTAACTTCGGTGATCGGACGAGAACCGGTGTTTTCAACATGGTATGAACGTTGACGAAGGGACCCTGCTGCTCGTCGACTTTGCTCGTAACACGCGTTAGTGGTTAAGATAGAGAGAGGAGATACAGACAATCTTCCAATTTATTTCTTTCACGCGAATATCTCGGCGAAGGGAAAATTGATAAAAAAAATTGATATTTGCAGTGTATAGATTATACTGAAAAAAATATACGTCAGCTCGAGTAATCGATCGGAATTAAAGTACCTGTTTTTAGTATAAATACGCGGAAAGAGATTGACGTGAAAATTTTACTGTTTTATTTAAACGGGAATTGAATTGTATATCAGGCAAAACTTATAAATTATTGATGGGTGAACGGTAAAATTTTGCACTGCCTTGGATAAATAAAAATGTTACCATAAATTGACCCATCTCAATGTTAATTTAATACTTAAGAGTAACCAAGTTAATTTTTTCAAAGAGATATGTGTATATATAAAACTGTAATTATATACATTATATTTATAATATTTATGTACGTATAATATTACAAATATCATAGAACTGTATGACCTTTGATCCCTTGTGTTATATAAGGTATAATGTCAATAGTTTGCTGTTAACATCGTTCCAAATAAAAATGCTGCATTATCTAATTGTTTCTTATAACAGAGTCATGCAACATTATCCTACAGGCAGAATATTATTCGCAAGAAAATTATAATAATTACAATCAGTTGTGATAAAAGTTTATTACGTATCTTTAAGATTTTACATTTATATTCATGGTAGAGGGTATCATTATAAGCCAGCAAGTTCTATACTGAAAATAGAATTAAGGAATAATAAAAATTTAAGAAACAATAAAAAAATATCGTAACTTAAAATTATAAACTTTCTTACTTTTTCCAATATTAAATCAAAAATAAAAAAAAGGGGGAAAATGAGAAATAGGTGAAAATTCGTATTGAAAAATTTATTTATTTTTAAAGCATACATTGAGAAAAAAGTTAGGATAAAAATTAATATACTGTATCTAAAAATGAGGACAAATGACAATTTTTTGTATTAACTTGAGGATATATTGGAAAAGTAATCATTTCTACTGTTAATGATAGTAAAATTTAAAAGTAACGCAGTAAATATTAGTAGAAAAGCACTACAAATTGCTTTAATAATCATCATTTTTAAAAATTTTCACTCTTCAGAGATATCCTCAAATGGATATAAATTGTTCTCAATTTTACCATTACTTTTTTCTCAGTGAAGAGAATTGAACATTTTTATCATACTGTATCATAGTAACTTGTACAATATACTGATAACCTCTTTTAAAATGTATCTTAAATATCACAATAATTCTAATTTGTCCCAATTTTTACATAAAGTATAATAATTTTTATCCCAACCTTTTTCTCAGTGCAAGCAAATCGATTCAATATCCGAGAACGAACAAACCGAAAACAGCGAGCGAAGAAAAGTCTCGCCCAAAGCTAATAGTCTAATTTTTCAACGGATTTAACCGCGAATCATGTCGTTACTTTAATGACACGCGAATCACGAGCGCGTTGTACTTTATAACAATTTGCGTACCGCGATACAGCCGACTGTTAAACACATAATGGTGCGGAGCAACAAGCGCCCTTTTGACACGTGAAACCGCGGGCACGAGTTTCTTTTTCTCTCGCATAATGGTAAAATAATGCGTTTGCGCTTTGGTAGGCGCGCGAAAACGCGCGGTGCATTAATATTCATTGCGCGCGTTTATCGCGCTGAATCGGCTCGCGAAATCTTCGCCACGGAAAACCGCGCGAAACGATCAACGGCGCAAAAAAGGGGCGCCACATTTTTTTTCCATTTATCCACGTTTCGAAAGCAAATCATGCGTTTTCATGCAATTTGCCCGGCGGGGACGTAAACCGAGCATTTTCATTCTAGGGAAAAAAGAAAAAAAAGAAGAAAAAAGTCTCATAAGAATGAGAAAAAGAGGTTCAAACGCACTGTTTATCTATGCGGCATTGCTACGTGTAATGACGGAACATTGCACGGCATTAGACCTGCGTTTCGCGTTCTTGCCGACTACTCTAGTTACAGTAATGACACACGCGAGTGTACAATTTGCCCCCTCCCCTCCCACTCCCACCTTTTTTTTGTCCCTTTTCCGACAAAACGGTACCAGTTTGAGAAATTGTACCCGGCCAAATGGGTTACGAAAAAAGGAATATCATAAATCGTTGACCGATTGTAAGAAACCTGGCGGAGTGCCAAAAAGTAAATTGCCAGTTTAGCGCTAAAGCGTGCCGAAGACTGTTCGGGGTAAAAGTTTGAAAAAGGAATGATAAAACAATTGGAAATTGAAAAAAAAAAGAGGGAGAAAATGACGCGAAAGAATGCGCCTGGGTCAAGGGCCACCTGCTGTTTTCGATTGGTTTTTGTTTTACTGGGGAAAAAAACTTGATTTCGACACTTGTTATTTTCGGGACCGATTTAAGGATATGTTAGAAAAGTAAATAATGAATGAGACTTGATGAGTATACAATTTACGAAATTGTTGAACATTTTAAAAAATTTAAGAAGTATTTTAAGGTCTCGAAGATGGCCGGGAATAAAGATTGAAACGTGGATCATAAATGAGGTTTTATTTATTTCGTCTGCTGTCAAAAAGTTGCTCGTTAAATTCGACGCGAAGAAACATCGACGGATGTTAATCTTGTAATTTAAATACCTTCGCAGTGATAGTAAAATTTCTCTGTAAAAAAACCTTGATAAAAAGTACTATACGTTAGGGTAACTCAGATGCGCTGGGTCAAATGTAAAATGGATGAAATTTCACACTGAATCAATTTTTATTTCATTAAAATAGTGTTAATTTCAAAAAATTGGTGAATAAATATCCCTGAAAAGTAACATACTCAAACGAGAAAATATAAATTCTCATAAAAATCAGTTGAATGTATGGAGCAACTAATTTTTCAAGTTATTTAACTGATCGAGTTCAAACAAGTGACCTCATTTAAAAGAAGTATAATTTCATTATAATAATTCTCTTTATATGAGAATTTATATTTTCTCGGTTGATTATGTTACTTTTCAGGGATTTTTTTTCAACAATTTTTTGAAATAAATACTATTTTAATGAAATAAAAATTAATTATTATTAATTTATAATAATGATTGTGAGATTAATAAAGGTATTATTAAGATCGGGGTAATTCTCAGAAAAGACTCTTTGGAAAATGACGTGAAAAACGTATCGTCCTTGGATCACTATGTTTGGATTCTGCATTTCCACATTCCATTCATGGTTTTACGTAGGCCAGGGCCTTGTTCCACTTTTACCACGATGCTAATCACTGCCATTTCTTTGCAGAGTTGATTTAATTAAAACACTTACTTCACCAATATTTTCTAGTCCCACAGTTGACGCGTCCTCGTCAAAAGCTTTGCATATTCATATTTATTCCCACCGAGACATATTCTGCGTCTTTCGAATAGTTCAATTCTTTAATTGAATGAAAATTAATTAAATAATTTTTGGATTACATTTTTGGTGTACCATTTTAATCTTAAAGACACTATATTTAGTGTTACATTGAACACTAAATATTTAATACTTATACAATTTGCACTTTTACCCCCTCCCCTTCCAAAATATTTGAAATTTTAAAGTTTAAATTTAAAGTTTAGACAAAAAGTATTGAATGGAAGATGAAGTAAGTATAAATACTTTTTTGGTCAAAATAGTTTTAATTTTATCTGAACATTCATCTGGAAATTTTATATATATATTATTATTAAAGTTTGTTTATTATACTTTTATTTATTTGTCTTCTATTCTCTCGTTATTGATTTTTATATTTTATTATTTATCCCCAGTTTTCTTTCATTTATTCCACAACTAAGTAAATAACCTTGTTTGTTTCATTTATTTGCATTTCAATTAATTATGCACACTAAGTATACAAATTCTAAAAAAAAAAAACCTTTTTCACATGCCAAGTATCGTTAACATGTTTACTTTTGTCAAATAAGCGATGACCCAGCAGTTCGCAAACACGCGTCACTGACCTTCCGTAATATATACGATAAAGCAGTCATCGTCGTCTAGATTCATAAATAAAATATATTTAACATTGTAACTCAAACTTAATCCAATTAATATTGTCGTTTTATTTTCAATCTTTAAATTTTCTACCCATTTTTTTTAATATAAGACTCCGAAGTAAGGAATGATTTTTTAATGCGAATATTAATTATTTTCATGTTCGTAAAATAAATGAATCTGAGGTTACTTGTTAAGTTAACAAATTTTGCAAAGTTTTACTGAAATATTTTGTTTTTCTAAAAGAGAGATTGAAAAAAAAAGAATTATGCACAATTGGAGGTAAATGTTCCAGTAAAATAATGTCGTAAGGGTTGTTGCACACACACGTAACGAACGGACTGATGCATATTTAAATTGTCTTCCTCGTATTTGAATGTGCAAAGATGGATATGTGCCTTCACAGAAGAAAGCGGCGAATAAGAAAGAAACTCGTCGAGGAAGTGGTCTCTCGGCCATGAATGGCCGAACGAGATTGGAAATCCATGCAAAAGACCTGAATTATATGCACTGCATATGGCGTTTGCAATAAAAAGAAAGACCGATAATAAGCACCATGTGCTGCTTGCACTATTTCATCCATATTCCTTGTTTATCACAAATACAGAAAGTTCAACTGCTCCATGTTGAAACCGCGCAATAGAAATTCAGAGTTGGCACATTGAAAGAGAAAAATAGTTTAAAAGCTGCAGTTCTGAAACTTTAATGCAAAGATATCGATGATAAAAAATAATGGCTTTCAATTATTTTCATATATAATAAATAAAATTAAATGTAGATAGTTATAAGATTGGAATTTAAGCCTTGAAGAAAACAATTGAGTTCTTCTCACATTTTTCATTATGACAAATTACTATTACTAATTAATTACTATTAATTAATTTTTTAATTTTTTTTTAATTTTCTGTACAAAGAAAATGTTCTTATTAAAACTAACAGAAAATCTATTGAAAATAAGAATATTCAGTTATCATCTGTTGAATATTCTTAAACTAAAACTATTCTATTCTTTTCTCTAAAACAAATCCATTTAATATAAATTGAAATAATTCTTTACATAAATATATGTTTTCTAAGAATAATTTATTCATATTATAAATAGAATTTCGCTTTGTCCATATAACGAATGGAAATCCTATTTAATATAAGAATATTCTATTACTCTTAAATAAACATTTTTGTGAGTGTAAAAAAAACACAAAAACACAGCAAGCAATTTAATTTAAATAAAATTTCATCCCAATAAATATCGTTTCCATTCGTTTTCCATCATCGTTATTTAAGCAATCTTGAATTTTTCTTTCTCAAGCAAAGAAACAAAGGCGGGGGAAAAAAAATTCAATAAATAAAAGTGAAATCGATGTAAAAATTTTTTCCACGTCGCATCTCAACGTCGCGGGCATTTATTTATTTGTTTACATTATCGTGAATTTCTTTTCGGTTCCCAATCAATTCCGCTCGTTTTTCATGGTTTTTCCCGGGCGACATTACACAACCCAGCGACAAAATAAGTTTTTACCCGTTGTTTTTCTCGCATAGAAAGATCCCCGGGTCTCGGCAAGAATGATGCGCGTTTTTCTGCCGTGGCACTTTCAAAACTGCGATATGCAAAATTTGCAATTTCGATCGTGTCCTTTTTGTTTTGCTTTCTTTCGCCCGCGCTTTTTCTACTTGGCCGTTTCTTTTGTATAGCGGTGCGTGCCTTTATCGCGAATCGTCTAGACAGTTGTGATTGCAGTTTAGCCCAGTTGGAATTGTGCGATTCAAAGAAGGTCACACGTCTGTCTCGAAAGTTTGGCGACTGTTTACGTGGAAAGTTTGACCCATATATCGTGGCGCGCGAACCGTCCTAAGTCTATATAGACGGTTATTGTTCGCCCATCTTCGCGTCGAAAAGTCGCTTTCAGGCGAGCCACGTTATAATGGCAAGTGGCTGGGTGATAAACGTTCGACAAAATTCTGACCATCGGTCGATTAATAAAAATTTGCGAAAGTACTGCGTTGATGAGTGGGATTAATAGGTAGACTGAGGGAAAAAAGTATTAATTTTTAATACAAAGTTTACTTGTTTGGAATTATATTTGCAAAAGTTCATATTATGGTACACTAAATTATTAAAATTTATTAAATTCAGTTATTCAAATGTGTAATTCTATATTCACAAAACTGTCTGTTTAAGAATAATAGAATCTTCTTAAGTTTAATAGATTTTCTATTTAATATTTGCAAAAATTCTTAATGTAAGAGTAATTCTACTTATGATAAATAGATTCTATTTGATGTAAATAGACATCCAAGAATTTAAAATTCTGTTTATTAAACTGAGAAAAAAGATGTATCACAAATTACAAATTTTTGTATCATTATGAGGATATATTGGAAAAGTAATTATTTCTACTGTTAATAATAGTAAAATTTAAAAGTCATATAGTAAATATTAGTAGAAAAGCACTACAAATAGCTTTGACAATTATCATTTTTACTATTTTTAATAGTAAGTAGTAGGTTAACGATACCTAAGGGACAAAACATAATACAAAAAGTTTAGTAAAAAATGAAATTCTGTTTATTAAAATTTGAAATCCCTTGAATTTTACTATGTATAATTTCATAATCGTCACGAGTGAACATTCTAAAATTAATCATTAAAATTTGATTACTTATAAAAATTTATAAAATAACTGATATTTCGCCCTCATAATTTTGAAAAAAAAAACAAACATTTAGATAAAAACCATTAACATAAATGAATGACATAAAAATCTACAATTTTTAACTATATCTACTGTATAATTTTGCTCTTATTGCTTCAAAATTATTAATTTTATTAAAAGTAAAAAAAAAAATTGCCATCCACGACAATAGCTTAAATTGCATTTAATCAGGGTTTTCGGTTTATTTTCGTCCAAAAGGATCTGCCCGTTTATCACATAAAGTATTACGCGATAATGTTGAAGCATCGTCCATCACAATTGGGAAAAATGTCGCGTGAGTAATTTTCAGTGTTTGCCCTATCGGTATCTCTAGGATTTATGCAGATCTTTTCCTAGCTTTTATCACCGCGTTATTCATTAATAACTCATATGGTGACATTCTTGACTCCGCGCGCACACACCTATAATCTTGCCACGGCGCGAACTCGTAGATTATCATCTTGTGTCTTTCGTTAGATTTCGCGCGTAGCGAATGTTTGCGCGAAAATTTATTATATATAGGGTGTCGTCGACGAAATGGATGACCGCTTTATTCTCGTAACCGGCCAACTGCGGCATTCAATCTTCGGGCATATTTAACATTTCCTCAATCGCGTATTACAGTCATTTATTTCGTTGCCAGTTTATGATTAATAGCTCCTTCGAACGAAAATCGAAGAAAACGTTTCAGATTTTGCGGACAATTTTCGGGGAAATTGATAAAACGAATGATTAAAAGGGTCTTAAGATCATTTTGTCAACTGATAATGTGTACTTAAATAGTTGATAATGATGTTTGGACACTTTTCCGAGGAATAAATAATTCATTAATTGTAATAAAATAAATATTAAAGAAATATTAATAATGCATACGAAGAATTTTCAAAAACCAATAAAGATACATTGGGAAAACATTTTAACGAAATGTTGGCAATATGACTCATAATTTCAAGTAAACATTTACTGAACTATGTAATATTTTTTTTTTATTTAATCCCGATGTCAGTACCAATAAGTTCGGCAATATAAGTTTTGTAATTTCATAAAAAAAGGGTTACATATATTTGTAATATTAAAATTATATGTATACGTAACTGGGAAAACAATCAGTTGATTAGTTGACAATTTCGAGAAGTGGAAAAGCATGGAATTGTTTGAAGCGACAGTTAGAATGGAGAATTGGAATATGCAAAAATTAGAATGGAATGGGTTTGAAAGTAACAGTTTGACTCAACGCTGCTACTGAATAGTATTAGTGAAAATTGAAGCAGGGAAAGAAAGAAAAGCGGCGTTACTCAGACGGTTGTCTTTATGTGTACCGGGGGGTGACGTGGCAGCACTACTCTACATATTAAAAACTGTTCTGTATATAACTCAAATTGCAGCTATTCACTAGGATAACGAAGAAAGTTACAATTTGTGGTTTTATGTACGCGACATGAATACGTACTTTATTCGATAAACAACTCATTCGATCCAAGTGTGATACTTTAATAAATGGAAATTTACATATTGTGTTTTATAACAAATTATAGTGTAACAAATGTAATAGGACAAATTATTCAAAAATGGAAAAGGACATTGGTTTTGACCATTTATTGAGAAAAATAAATCAATATTTGTTACTATAATTTATAATCACTCAGTGGTGTGTGTACATTTATAGTAGCCCTTGTAATATGATATAGTAATGTTTATAAAATTAGAAGAAAAATGTCGTTAGCAAGGAATAGAATTCTAGACTTTATTAAAAAATACTAGACTTAGTTTCTTAAACTGAAACTATTTTTATTCTTTTCTTGAAGAAAAATCCGTTTAATATAAATGGAATTATTTGTTAGATAAATATGTGCTCATTGTAAGTCCTTAGGGCAAAAATGTTTGACTAAAAGTATTAATAAAGATAAATATATGCTTTATAAGAATTATTTATTCTTATTATAAATAGAATTTCGTTTTGTCCATATAATGAATGGAAATCCTATTTAATATAAGTATATTCTATTACTCTTAAGTAGACAGTTTTGTGAGTGCAAGTATATTTTATATTAGTTTACTAGAAAGTCTACGATTTTTCACAATTTCCCCCCAAGTGTAAAGGATGGACTCTGTAAGGTAACTGGTTCTATTCCTCGATAACAACATTTTGTTTAAATACCATATCATATAAAGAATACCATAAATGCACACATATCCCCGAGTTAATATCAAATACAATAGCAACCAACAATAAATTTCCCTCGGTATATAAAACTAAGGGAAATAAGTAGGAACCGGATACGAAACTTTTCTGGAATTTTTCTCCATAGCCTTGCTTAATTTTACACAAATTAATCGTAAAAATGTATTGTGTTATTACAATCGTTCTTTGGTTGTACGTATCGGCGCGTTATTCATTGTTTTCGTAGGCATGCATTTGGGTTGTATGGAGTTACCGGAAGAAGCCTATCTTGATTTCAATTGTACCCCGATTATTATGCTTTCCAGGAAATATCGCGTTCTGCATTGCAGCGTCGCGACGATGACATCCATTGATAGGGTGCATATAAAATGCAAGTTTCCACAAAAGCGCTTCAATTTGTTGACAAGAAAATGTTGAATCGTGCGATGACTTTCGCGCACCTCTTTTTTTTTTTTTTTTTTTTTTATTATGTTCGCGGGAATATGCGCTTCGTTATTGAAATATTATCGGGGAATAAGTTTTTTTCAAGTGGAGGGAAGACAAGTTATTCAAATTATTTAGAAATATAAATTTTTAAAAGAATGGTGTCTTTCTATTGAAGTCAGTTCTTACCATATATCAACTATATATATATATATATATATATATCTTTATATGAATTAAGAAAAACATATATTCATATATATTTTTCAATATTTTAATATTTATATAATGTAAAATGACAAATATAAATTGTCTGATTTAAAATGAGCTTATTAACTGGAAATTTCATTTACATATCATAGACCAATTTTATATTCGTATACACCTATTATTCTTAAGAACATTCAAATAATTAATTTTGTCAATCTTAATATAATCAGTTATAATATAAACATAAATTTATCATACCATTTCATGTTGTTTCAATTATAAACGCACAATAATTTTTAAACACTTTTCCCATGTCAACAAAGTAATATACATTTGAATTTAAAAAGAGACTGCGATAAAGAATACTATATTTATATAAAAATATTTATATTCAAGATAAATTTCCCTTTTTTAATTCACAACAAACCCATTTTCAAACCAACTCTTAAAAGGAATTTCACCTTCTACCAAAAGGATAACATTTCAATGATCATTTTTAACAGACTGCAATTCGTTTTTCGCCGAACGTTCCACACTTTTATCGCGTCTCAAAATCTGAAATGATAATCATTGAGGAGGGGATGGGATGGGATGGGTGGGGGGGGGAGAGAAGGGAAAAATTAGCGTAAAGGCAACCGGGGATGATTTTTGCGTTATAGTAAGCATTCGGTCCTGCAGGACGTCGGTACAGAATTACGCCGGGGGGCAAAGAGGGGATGGCGGGAGGGGGGAGGGGGGGGAGGGAGGATTGCGAGGCGCGGCGACAGCTCGGAGTAAAAAGGTCAGTGCTCTCTTTGGTGCGCAGGCATTTGCGACTGAAAGGCAAGTTCTTGCCGGGCACAGACGACACGCGGTTACTCATCAAGGACCAGAGAGAAATTGTCTCCGACCAGTTGACCAAAACCTCAAGTTCCTCCTCGTCGTCCTGCTCCGTCGCCTCCCTCCCCCCACCCCCTCCCCATCCCCCTCCCCTTGCTTGGCTCCTCTTAAGTTTTTTTCATCCTCGGCGCGTCTCGAAAGAAAGCGTTACTTTCCTTGCGTCAATATTTGCGACAAATTTGTTCGCCCGAATGTGTTTAATCATTTCTGTTGATTCAGACGTGTCAATGGGTTGGGGACGGGGAGAGGGGGGAGGGGCCACGACCAGACGAGGAGAACATTTTTCTCGCGAAATCGCGAGGTGTAGAAAGTTGATGTCTTTTTTTTTTGCCCTTCCTTCCTTTCGGTAAAAGTGCGTTGTTAAATGAATGAAATATAATTAAAAAAAAAAAAAAAACAGACAAAGAGGAACGTGTAAACTGTAATAAGACGATGAAATTTGATGAAAAAATTAGATAGGTAGACGGAGATAAATGTTATTATACTGTATCTAAAAATGGGGACAAGTGACATATTGTTGTATTTAGTATATAGTTTGAAAAAGATAATACAAATGAATGAAGTAAGGACGGAAAAATTTTTTTTTTAAGATGACAAAATTTAAAATGAAAGAAAAAAGAATTGTTCTTTGACATTCGATGGAATGTTTAAATTGATTTTTCCGCGAGCGGTCATTTCGCGTTCAATTTTGCAGTAGTCTTTTTTTTCCCCATTGAACCGAGGTAGAGAGGGGGGGGGGCGGTGGGGAGAAATAAAAGTTGGGGAAAAAAGCATCCCGAGAAGAACGTTGCGGTCGGGCGCTCAGGTTTCCGAAGTCGCAAAATAACGCTTTAAAAGTCCCTCGCGAGGGACTTCGCTTCTTTCAAACTGTTGACGATAATATCAAAATAGTAAAGTGATGTAAGCTTTCCGTGGTCGCAACGTGATACTGCGCGTGGTCCCCGTCAACTGGCCGCTGCAAAAATCATTCGGCTATCTAGTTACAGTAATTGAAATGTGATTGCGCTTTAATTTTCGCTTACACTTTTTTTCATTCGGTCAGGACGGTTACGGTGGAAAAGGAAGGCAAAAAAAATGAATGGTGATTTATTAATTATTGATATAATAAATCGTTAATCGTTTTATTCATAAACGAAAGGAAATGAGGGGATATTTAGTTGAATTGGAAAATGCGATGGGAAGAATTTCCTTGGGAATATCAATTTATCAACCGATGATAGAACGTTAGGGAAGAATATGTATATTCCATATATCTTCTATATCTCTTCCATATATGCCTCATATGTTTCATATATGTTCCATATCTGTACCAGATATGTCCCATATTTGTTCCATACATACCCCATATCTGTTCTATGTCTGTTTTGTATATGTTCCATATATACCGCATTTATATATCTGAATTCTTCGAACTCTGAACTGTTCAAACAATTTGAACTATTTATAAAAATATATTTGTTATTTAAATATATTTTATATTTCATTAATGAGAATGATTTTTATTGTTAATTACCATTAGTTGACCCAAGTAGACTTTTTGCTGACAAAATATTGTCTTAATTAATACCAATAGAGCTTGATTTACAATATACAGTAACTATATAATTATCAACATTTTATAAATGTTTATAATATGGAAAATGGTTGCAATTCCGACGCAAGCACGATTTTTCGCAAACTATCTTGCGAATTCGAGTTTCGTCGCGAACAACTTTGTTCCGCCGAACTAACGACGCGCCGTCTTTTTTTTTTTTAACTATAAACGATCATTTGAGGGACTTTTTTTCCAGGAAGTAATTTTACAAAATAATTTACACCGCAAGTTGTGTTAGTGCTAATAATATCCGCGACGCTGGGATATACTTAACCGGAAAATCCGGTTGCATCGTAATTCCGTCTTGCCGTGGAAAATATTGTTCTTAAAATAAACTTACTCCAATTAAAATTAAGGAATCGCGACCACTGTTACGTTCTCCCGATCGTTAAGCTGACTTAATCGTTGCGGCACGTCGCGTCGTTCGATCGACCGTTAATTCGAATCACTATAATTTCTCCATTAAGACGGTCATAATTCAGTATCAAATGAAAATTAATTGTATCGGACATTTTTCCTCGCAGCAGCGCGGAGGTACAGTTATTTTGTGACGTTGTGTAACATTATTTATTGAATCATTAAAAATTAATTTCAGGATTGAATTGATAATGAAATTATAAGCAAATATTTTTATCGTTGATTACAATAATTATTTATAATGATTATTTTCTTGAAAAAAAAACTGAACCAAATACTTTCTGTACAAGTATATATTGAAAAAATATATTCTTTGTGATATAGGAATATCTTTAACGAAAATAGTCGAAGAAAAAAATTGGAGCAAAAATTACTATACTGTTTTGTAAAATAACAGTATAAGATTTACGAAATTTATTAGTGTCCAATATAGTAAAAATTGTAAGACATATCTTAAAGAAATATCTTAAAAAAAAAGAAATCTTAAATTACAAATGGGAAAGTAAATATATTTGTTATAAACAATTTTGTTATAAATAATATTTTTGTAAAAAATAATTCCGTATCATCTGATGATAACCATATTTCAGGATAAAATTAAGTAATTGTCATTGAAAAATGTTTATTAGGTTATAAAGTGTGTATAAAGAAATGTTGTCTTTTTTCCTTTCGGGAAAAGGTAGTCGAAAGAGGTGTTTGAAGGATAGCGCGAAAGTGGCGTTAGCTTGGCTATTCATAAATTCAGCAACGTTATTACACGCCCGTTGGTTCGTCAAGGGACGCGGAGTTAAATGAAAATAATTTTAAGGCATTTTGATGGCAAAAATGTAACTCCCGTAGATAACAAGATACGGAAGAATTATCATGCTGTGAAACACGTGCATTGAATGTCGCAGAACGAGTTTTCAAAGAGAAGGGAAATGCGGCTCGCAAAAATCCCCAGAATGAAGCGAAATGTCATTTTTCTCCGCGCGACGAATTCAATACCGACTCGTGTTTCGCGTGATAAATACTTGGAGTGACAATGCATCAAGTATCTTACAACGTAACTACAGCGCCGAATAAACAGTTGTCATTATTCATTGAATTGAAAATTATGAGCCGCCATAAATCCGCAGTCCAATATAACCGCGGTCCGGGCACGACGAAACTTTTCGTTTCCACGATAGACAATTAAACAATTTTCTGTCCCGCACAATGGGTCGTTTGTTACGGGAACAGGCTCGCATTGTGGTGCATTTAAGTTTTATCAAAGATAAATAAACAATGAGGAAATGACGCTAACGGTTTAATAATCGATCTGCGATAGAGATCGCGAGAAAAATATCTTGTATGAGGGTAAATGATACAAGATAAATGTTGCGGTTGAAATAAATCGTTTTTAATATAAGAAAAAATTTCGCTTGGAATCGAATCAATGATAAACGACGATTGAGTCAATGATAACATCTTAATGGGAATTTTTTTGGAATTGAGTCATGAATAAATAGAGATTGAGTCAGTGATAAATACTTAATGAGAATTTCTGATTGGAATTGAGTCATTGATAAACGACGATTGAGTCAATGATAAAATCTTAATGAGAATTATGATTTTATCACTTAAATGGCGATTGATAAATGGCTATTGAGTTAAAGATAAAATCGTAATGGGAATTTTTAGTTGGAATCGAGTTAGTAATAAAAATTGAGTCAATGAAAAAAATGCTAATGAGAAAAGCTAAATGTATTGTTAGAAAAGTATATGATCTATCAGGGAGCACGAAACGGTGGATAATATTAATTAATTTTTAATGAGAAAAAAGATTAAATTTCAGTTTATGAGTTTGTGTAGTAAAATATCATTGATTATAATTAAAATATTAATACGATATGCATGTATTATCCATGAAAATCTATTGACGAGTGTGAATCAATGAGTTCAGTAATTGAATTGTAAATTGTGCAATAAAATTTAAATCAATATATTTCAACAGAAAAAGGAGAAAGAAATGTGTTTCAGCATAAAGCAATTTTCACGAGATTTTACGATTTAGAGTCAATAAAAAGAAAGATAAAATCGAATAAAATACATTTAAATTAAATATTAACAATCAATTAGACTTACAAGTTTATCTCTTAGACAAATTTTTTAATCATACGTGTATTTTCTTTTCAAGTATTTTTCACGGTTACTTGTCTCTTATCATTTATTAGTTACTTATTATTTCCGTTTCACGTCACTTTATCAATTCTCCTGAATGTAAAGTCAATAAGTATATTTCGATTATTTATCACAATTTATATTTAACGATAATATTTTTATCAAAATACTTCATATTATTATCAGATCTTTTCTAAAATTTCTGCTACACGTAAAAAAGTTTCAATATCATTTAATAAATAATTTACCACTTTTTCTTTTTCGCGTAACAAACCTGATTAATTAAATTACATGAAAAAAATTCTCGTAAACAATTATTTTCATCTCTGAAAATATCGATTACTCGTAAACAACTGAATTTTATATACATTTCCGCGCAGATTATTCCTTACGTAACATTTTCATTATCACCGCCGCGCGAATGACTTATCGTGAATTTTTCTCAACCATTTGACACGCGCTCGCACTTTTTTCCTCGGATAATTTCTGACAAATACGTCTCGCCGCTTTTTATTGCGTTGCAAACGCTAAGTCTCTTATTCCTAACAGGTTTAAAAGATTTTCAAGATTTTCGGGCGTATTGAACCCGAGCAATCTTTCATATGAGCAGTCACGATAAAGCCATTAAAACCCCTCGCCGGTCTATCGGTCTGTCAGCAGTTAGCTGCTTCGTTGACAAGCACTGTCAGTCCGTTTACGGGCTTCGTTACGGCGTAACGAAGTCTTCGTTGCATACGGAAAAGTCAAGTGTTCCTACCACTTATAGAATGACGGACGTGACGTGACGTGACACTGCACCAGGAAGAGCTACGTGAACATGAACACGCGTTTATGATCATTTTTACCTTAAAAAAATGTTACTTCCAACTGAACAAAACATCGTGCCTTCTTTCATTTGAGTCGGTCGAAAAAAAAACAAAAATTGTATCGCTTTAATTTTAAAGGGAACGATGTCGATCAATAGTTGTCTCAAATTCGCACTAATATTTGTAGTTGCGTGTTTTTTTTTAATTTTTAACATACAAGTGGAGAAAAGAATATTAAAAATTAGGAAACCAAGGATTACAAACTTTAATAAACTGAATTCTAATTTTTGGCAAACATTTTGTTTTATGTTTTGTCCGTTTGATGTCGCTATTCATCAGCGTCGCTAATTAATTGCCTATATCATTCATAAACATGTTATTAAACAGTTTACTAAAATTTAAGAAACAGATTGTTAAATTGTACGAAACTACATGGAATTACTATTTTTAATAAACTAAACAAATTTTATTTAATTAGTTTGCCATGTAATGATATTCTGCAAGTATAATGACAAACTAGTAAACTCTATATGGTCCATATATGTTTTAATAATTTCATATAAGGATATAAAAAAATCATACATGGACATATGTTTTTCCTTAATCTCTATACGGCCATATATGGTCGATATATGGCAATAATTGATTTCCATATAAGGAAATTATTGAAATTATATATGGTTAGAATATTGTATCAATTATTGCCATGTATTGACCACATATATCCATATATCGACCATGTATGGATTAAGGAAAAACATATATGTCCATATATGAATTTTTTATTTCCTTATATGAAATTGTTAAAACATATGGACCACATATGCTCCGTTTGTACTAGAATAATAATAACAACTACTAATGATAAATTGTTTTCAATTTCATATTCCTTTTCATAAAATAATAGGAAAACTCGTATAAATTAACTGAATAAATTCGATAAGTACATATAATTTTTTATGGTTATTTTTTTTTGTCAAACGTATCCCACTTTCATGATATAAATAGTGATTCGTTGAGCATCTTCCTGCATGCAATAATTTAGAAATAAAGCGAACAATTTATATTTATAAATTTGTATTTATAAACTGACATAAATTAAATAAAAATAACAATCGGTACCATTGACCGACGACGAAACGTTTCGCCGCGGGGGAACAATTTTAATTTAACAAAAATTAACGCATCACATGTTCTTTTCTTTTTTTTTTAATATCTTATTTGCGTATGAGACAAGGTACGGGGATTTAAAATGAGACGAGGAACGGTAATTGAATTCGCGGTCGAACTCGTGGGGGCCCATTTATTTTCCCGCGTCGAATTTTGGAGCGCGCAAAAAAGCGCGCGATTTTCGAATCGCTCGTTTATATATAGCGAGCAATTTATTAGAGGACGGGCGAATCGCCTTATTCGAGGTGTCAATTTTTCTGCATCCATAATTCACTTATGGCCGCGCGCGCGCGCGCATTTGCATTCGCATTCTGTCCTCAATAAGATTGGCATAGGTATACGGTTCACTAGAACCAATTACCGACGACGCGATCGTGTTTCTCTATTTGATTTGTTTGACGTCAGATTTTATTTTTAAAAAAGGCAATATGATTCGACCGATTGATTTATTTGCCGCGATAAAACGTTAATTTATTTTCAATCACGGGTCAGAATTTTTGCGCGCGCGAAAATTTGTTACCATTTGTTTATTGCTGTTGCAAATTTTTCGAATTTATTTATCGAAAAAGTTAGAATTTGTAATAATAATAATAATAATAATAATAATAAAGGAACAATTGGACGATTCTAAATGCTGTGTAAAAATTTAATTGCGAAATGGTACGATTTCGACTGTGTTGCAAATATGCAAAGAACAGGTGCGCTTCAAAATGTGTTAAGAGGAGAGAGGTAGGGGGAACTGCTTATCGAATGCGATACAAAAATGCCATACCCCGGACGGTTCATGTAAATCGAAAGAGAAAGAAGAAATGACAGAGGAGTATAAAAAATAAAAGAGCAAAAGAAGGAAGATAATGTCCGAAGAAGTAATCGTACTTTAATGCTATTTAAAATTACTTTCACCAAAAGTAGTGTAATAAGAAATTTAATGTAATAATTATTTAATATGAAATAGATTTATTTATTTATTTGCAGCCCACGGATATATCTGTGTGCTCGAGGGAAAAACGAGTTGACTTCATTTTTGCGAAAAAAAGAAGCTTGTTACCGTAATTAGAATTATTTTTTTCGTCTAATTTTATGTGGCAAAAAGATAAGAATCATTTATATCAAATGACTATCTCAAATACGGAAAAAAAATTGTCCGTTTTGTGAATAAAACCAGTTAATTCCAGTAATAGTGGAAATAATCTGTTAACTTTAAAGTAGGACTTGGAAAAATGATATGATGATAAATAATCAGTAAATGACAATTTAATATGTAATTCAAACATTAAATACAAATAATAAAAAACTTATTTTTCAATAATTAAAAATAAGTATAAAAGTGTTGTACAATGTAAGTCAATAATTTGGTAAAAGTTCATATAATTATTTATTGCATTTAATTTCTCAATTTAACTATATAAATATTAAATCTGATTACAAAGTAAAGAACAAGTTCGTAATAATATAAAATATTAAGAATATTTGCAATTGGGTGTTTTTTTGAAGATAATAAGAGATATTCGGTAATTTGCGGAAAACCAAAAGTATGTATCCACATTAAAAGGTCATCAGAAAACCAGATATACGTCCATACAAGTCCAAAAACTCATAAAATGTAAACTCATAAATGCGCAACTCGCGTAAAACGCGATTGCAGTGGGAAAAGTTGGAAACTTTAATTAACTCCAAGATATATGAGGAAAAATCAATTAAGTGACACTTTATGTTTTTGAAAAATATTGTCCATTACGTACATTAAGTTTGTTACCAGAAGTAAAGATAGTATTTTATAGTAACAGGATAGTACAAATATTTATAAGTTCTTCTAAGAAATTTCGATACTTGATTAGATTTCCTTATAATTTTGCAATATGTACGTAAAAAGTGCACAATATCAGGAAGGTTTTTTTATTAGAGTGTTTGTAAGTTAACGATAATCGAGTGCGTTTTAATTGTACGTAAAGCTGTACATTTTTGATCGTAAGTTTTGCTTTAAGCAGCGCATTGTGGGTGTGCTTTAATACTCGAACGTACGCGTGTGCGTGCCACGCGCAACAAATCGGGATCTTCTTCAGTCGCGGATATTCCTCGCCAGCGGTTGGACGTCGAGTTAATTATTTGAACTATCGTTTCATTGAAGTTTGATAGTTACGCCGTGAAAAAATATACGGGGAGAAAAAGTAAAATAACAACAAATTAGTCCACGCGAAACATTATAACAACAAATTTTGAACACTAATAATATGATTTCTCAGACTTTATGTTTGAATTATTTATGTATTAATTATTTTTTTTACCAAATAATTTATTTTTAACATTTTTTTTCTTTCACTTTTTACTTACGCTATCAGTTCAAAGATATAATGTATAATTTATAACTTTTTTTTTAAATTTTGAGGTTTAGATATATATATATATATATATTGCAAGGTGTAACATGATGACTTGTGAGAAATAATTGCGCGCTGTAATTAATCGTTCAATCGATAGAGGAACGAATGAAAATACAAATTAGAATAATTATAAAGATCTTTTAGAATAACTTATAAGTTAATTTTTGTATTTTAACATACTTTATTAATTTGAAACTATTAATATTATTCTGCAACATATACGGAAATATACGATATTATTTTTATCAACAAAATTCTACTAGTGCCAATATAAAGAAAGATTATTTAAAATTAAACGAACAAAAAAAAATGATAAGAAAAGAAAAATACCTCGAATTAGAACATTTGTGCATTCATAAAACTTTTTCTTCTTTGTCCACCTCGATGGACCACTTGGCAAAAAACAAAAGAAACAAAAGACAAATAAAAGTACCATATTTTCAGTTCTTATCAACATTCGAAATGGGATGTATAACTGTTGTAATAAAGACCAAAAAAAAAAAAAAAAAAAAAAAACAAAATCTTTTATTATTCAACTTCCACGAGCACGTCTTACATTTTTAAATTAAACCAGACGTCA
>JABFPN010000433.1:0-20641 GCA_022817305.1 Leptoteleia sp. ZL-2020 | reverse complement strand
GAAATAAAGACAAAAAAAAAAAAAAAAAAAAAAACGGTGCACAATTTCGTTTTATTTATTGATAGGAATAAATGGTACGCTAAGATGCTGAATTAATTAGCATGAAAATAGCTCTCCTGCACCGAGCCCGACGGGCCATGACGTCGGCGTGTCGATGCCCAAAAGGTCGACCGTGCGAGGCCATTTCGACACAGACAATTATTAAAATGCAAAAGACGTTCAAATTTTGGCGCCATTCACACCTACGGCAGAAACCGCATTTTACTCCCGACTATATGCATGCTTTTTATTGCGCAATTAATCAAGTTGTTTTTGATATTACTTTTCGACTTCTACGAAAAAAGGGCCACTTTTTTCGCAACTCCATAGTTTTTGGTGCTGAAGCAAACATTTGTGACAGAACGAAGTTTTTCCAATTAAAATGTTAGTTATTCTTCACTTCTTCGATGAACTTTTAATTTTATTTTTTTTTAGGACCAATTATTTTAGGATAGTTTTAAACAATTGGTAAATTAAATTTAGTTATTTTTTTAAAATAGTTCGTGATTTATTTGTTCGAATTATTTCCACGATTTTATATTTCGAATCGATCAATTTTTATATATATTTTTTTTAATTATTTCTATGTTATCTATTTGTTAGATTATCGAATTGATATTTTTATTTAAGTTCAAGTTAACATAAAAACTATTCCATTTGCGAAAAGGCGAAAGAAATGGCGAAGTAGATGTGTATTGTAAATGACACACCGTCCAGGAATCGCATTTCTAACAGATTCAAATGTACTTTTTGCGGCATTCCGATAGAATTGTGGGCGAAGCTCCTGAAAGCGACAGTCATCAGTCAAATGATGAAAACGAAAAGATGGCTCAGCGAAAAAAGTAGTCCTACGATTCCTACAACTTGTCGACAGGCTTTATCATAACTTTTTACCATGATCCCTGAGTCACGATATGTAAAATCGGGGGTTTTTTTTCGCCGCGAATTCACACGATGGGTAGGCTTGAAACTGACCTGTGATAACATTTCATTTTTTTTTTTTATCGAACTCAATGTTCGATTATTACTTTTTATAGTATTAAAATTATGTTGATTAAAAAGTTAAAAAAATGAGTTAAAAATATAATTGTACCTAAACTTTAGTTTTTCGTAAATTAAACAATGATAATGATACTGTCAGATAGAAATAATAATCAGAAAAGTTGACAAACTTAAATGATTACAAAAGATTGAAAAATTTAAGGAATGATATTAAAAAAGTACGATTAATAAATTTTATATCTCTTTTTATCAATGAATTTTTTTGTCAACATTATATATATAAGAGACATTAAAAAATCGTATATTCATAGAAGTATTCTAAACCCAATAAATTGAATTGAACATTTTTTTGAACCTCGAGCATTTCTTAATTAAACAATTTATTAAGAAATAAAGATAAGAAAATAATAGTAACGAAAAAAAAAAAAGAAATGAGAAGGAAAAAGGGTAAATGACAGAACCGGAATTTAAATTGATATTGAGGAAAAAGGAGAAAGGAAAGGATTTTTAGAAAGAAATACTATTTTGAGTGTGAGATTATGAGATTGATTGCGAGCGCATAAAAATTTCGAATCCTTCAGACCGGAACGGCTTGTTGCCAGTAAAACTGGTAAAATAAGCAACGATTAATATTCGCGGATTTGGTGAGGAGCACCGACCAAGCGATAATATTTAGATTCCGGTTAAATATTTCATGAAATCGCCGCCACTTGTCTGCAAAATCATTCCCGCGGCCATAAATACACTAGACCGAATCGAAGTCGACTTCTTTTTCGCGGCAACTCGCATTAAATCATAAGTTCAATTTGTCTTTTCATTATATAATGCGTATTCAAATGCCCGTGCTTTTCCCAAGGAAATTTGAATATCCGAATACTAGTAAAAAGTAAAACTTATATTATTTAATCGGAAGTAAATGCTCCCGTAAAGCCTACAATTTAAATTTAAGTAAGTAATTAATAATCATGGGTGGAGAAAAGAAATTGCAAATTTCAGAATACAATTTTCAAGCAAATTTTTCACACTCAGAAGATTGTGATATTTTAAGGGGATACTTCAGTGCATATGAAAAACACCCTCCGATACCCAGTGTCAATTAGTGAACAGAATTAAATTAAAATTTTGGTTTAATTCTATTCACTATCAAATTTATGGCAACAGTATGGATAGAGTCTGGATTTACAGTCTGGTAAATGTCTGGGTCAGGAGCGCGATTCAGACTAAGACTACGCCCAGATTACATCCTTGGAAAATAAAAATAAAAAAAGGCTGGATTATCCAACTGTTATAAACGCGCCATTTTGATTTGATTCCATATTTTCAAAAATAAATTGGTATAATTCCAGCCACTAGTCACCCACCCTATTATATGTTTCATGCGACAATTCTCTTGCGAACGACTTGTACAAACTGTCAATAGCGCCACCTACTGGAATACTGGAATAATTGTTAACTGATCCAACTGAATTCCAACTTTTATCCAGTTTTTATCCAGCTTTTATCCAACTTTTGTCCAGCTTTTATCCAGCCTTCATCCAGGTTCAAATTTAATCCAGATTAAATTTTTCCACGCGCGTAATCTGGGCGTAGTCTGGGTCGCGCTCCTGACCCAGACTTTTGCCAGACTGCAAATCCAGACTATTCATACGGTTGCCATACTGTATCCAGACAGTGGCCAGATGGTATTATTTAAATCTGCGTCATTCATAGATTACTTTCAATCAATGACTGAACATGATTCTTATTCAAATTCATCTAAATTTATTCCACGCAGTGTTTTTTTTTACATACTTTAACAATGCAATTTTAAACAATATATATGTAAACGCTTAAATAATATAAAATTATATTAATGAATCAAAAAATTAATATAAAATAAAAATTAATACAACTAAAACATATTTTCAATTACTTGAGTTATATATATGTCAATGTCAGTATACAATAACACTTAAATAAATAAATAAATTTGCTATATTGACATTCAGAAAAAGTCCATTTTTAAATTTTGTATACACTTGTTATATAATTTTTTCACACGTACGAGCAAGACGTGACGCTAAAGGAAACTTTAAAAAAAATATATACAGTTACACTTAGAAACATGAAAACAATAACTTTCGGAACAATATTGAACTTATAAGTGAAAAGTTCGTGCATGATTTGTGACAAGTACTATTAAAGTATTATAAAATGTCATTTTATTGCCGAATTTATGAAACACAATCGAAACTAAAATAATCAATAAATGGCTTTTGTTTATCAATACGAATTGACATTTGAGTTCGATGACGAATAATTGATTCGATTATCGTTATGAATTACAAAGAAACTTGTAACTTTATATGTAGTCGATATGTATAGACGGGAAAATAATTACACAAATAACGTACGATAATTTGAATTATTCCCACAATGAGAAAAATTGCCAGGAAAACTAATTTCCAATAAATCATCCTGATCGAGCTAATTTATATACATTTTCTTATAACTGTAAAAAACAGTTACCTTAATTTATATCTTAAAAATAATAGGAACACTTGCACGAATGAATTTTTCCGGAGAAATTGTTCTCCAAGTACAATTAAATTAGTGGACCAAAAAGGACAAAAAGGTATTTAAATAAAGAATGAAAGAAAGAAAGGAAAAAAAAAACTTTCGACTCACCGAGAGCCGCGTGTGTCTGCAGCAGTACGCCGATGAGCGGTACCAGGACCAAGGTTTTGTAGCAGAGCGTAGCGGTGCCCCGTCGCGGGGCCGTCATCGCGGGTCCGGCCGACCCGGTCAGCCTGTCGCGGACCAACCGAAAGCCGTTCAAAAGCACGCGTGACCCCCGATTGGGACCCGCGAACTCTCGTTCTGGCAGCGTGACGGCACTTTCACGATCGAGCAAGCCATCGCAAATCGAGTCCCGGACCTTAATTCGAGCCTGGCTCCCGGGGACCAGGTACCATAATCTGGGATCCTGCCTCTCCGATCGAACCAAGGTCCCTATTTACAGAAAACAAATTACACTCGGCTCCCGGACGACGTCACCAGGAACAAAAACTGGTACCCGAACGGAAAAAACTGGTACCCGACAACTCGAACACTGTTATATTCGGGTACCAGACACCCAGTCGCGCGTCGCAACTTCTCTACCCTCAAGATCTTTCGGCGCCGGGAACTCGACCGGAAGAATAATTTCTCGTCGCAATTAAACGGTACCAGATTTTCGGTCGTTTATCAAACGGCGGTTCCGGTACACCGGTTAGGAGGTACTCTTCGATCAGGCAGTCTCTCTTTTTTTTTTTAATTTTTCGGCGAATCGAAATTGACTTTTTGCCGGGACCGAGAAATTCGGCACGGAAGCGGACGATTGGTCGGCCTCGCTGCTGCGTCACACCCGGGACGAATTTGCCATCGATGTCGCGAACACGTGCGACCCTACAAAGTGTCAACTGTCGGCGCGCACGTGCGAGCTGGCGAGCGAAGTGTCCGCGACTTTCCCGTACGCGGCGGTGAATGAAACTGCGCTCGTTCCTCGTGGTCGGCCACTACCACTCGGGTAGTTGCCGATCGGATATATCTGGTCGTGTGTCGTGGCGTCTCGCTCTGGCTTGCGAGCGCGCCAATCGCGGCAGCCCAAATGCGCCGGCAGTCCACGTGGCTCGGACGATTCCAGGGGAGAGTCATTCATCGCACGGTCCGACCACTGCGACACACGCACACGCAACGCGCCCTGGCCGCCGCGCTCTCGGACCTACCTCCACCCCCCACCCCGCCCGTTCGGCAACCCCCGCCACCGTGCCACCCCGAGCAACCAACGAGGGGGACCGATGTCTTAATTTAAGACGCTTTTCTAGTCAGATTTCGGGATGCTACACTGAGGAAAATTCGTGCAGCTTACGCAATAGCATGGGTAGAGTTGACGCGTAAACAATTGTAACAAGTGAAAATATGATTGCAGCAAATGTAAATGGAGTTGTTGGAAGTATTTTCATTGCAACTGCGAGTTAAGAGTTGGTTTTGGAGTCAACTCCCGATATGCAGTTGTGGTTTTGATTGTAACTGAAATTGATTATAGTAAACAAATGAAGCAGAGATAATCTTAGAGTTAAACTTAAATTTGTAGTGTAAAAGATACTCAGATGTTCGTTAAAAATTATTTACATCTTCTGAATTAAATGTATAATAATTTAACTTAAAACTACACGTGTTAAAGTGGAAGAATTTTGGTTTAAAGGTTTATGACAACAAATTTTTAATCAAGAGTTTTTATAAGCTATTTTTGCTTACTATCTGTCATTATTATGTCAACTCTAAATGGGTAGTTGTATCGAATACATGGTTATATATTTGACTTCAAATTTAACTCCACATATGCAGTAGCGATTACTGAGTTTTTTTCTGAGTGTAGTTACGGATGACCAAGGGATCACTTTTTATTATTGTTATTTTTAAGCTTTGGAATGGGGAAAATTTGGTTGGATAAATTACTATAGTTTACGGTCATCGAAGCTTATCGAGCTGATTCGTACGAGTCATTTTAGGTTGAGATAAAAGAAATGTTATAAGTTAATATTTTTTATTCCGATTATAAGATAATATTGGAAAAATGAATATTATTTAAGCATTAAAATAAGAAGATTAATACATATGTTGATAATTATTATTATGAATATTATTATTGGTTTTACTTTAGAAGAGAATATTATTATATTGGTAATGATGATACAATTTAAACATAAAATTATGGTTCTTTCAAAATTTTAAAAAATACAAAATAACTACGAATTCACCCATAGACATTTTTCTCCAAATATTTTTACATAATATATTTATAACATCAATTCAATTGATTAATTCATAACTAACTATTCATTTCTTCTACAATATATATTTTTTCAACACCGAATAACATTAATGATATTGGACAAGTTCGTACTCATGATTTAAACCGCCGATTCCCCCTAAATTGACCGCACGACTCTCTTTTTTTTTTCTTTCTTTCTTTCTTTCCCTTTTTTCTAAATATAATCCCAACGAAGTTCTTTTAAACGCGGCATCGACACGCACTAACGATAAGTTTTCTACTTTTTGCGGAATCTCCGTTCCACGGGAACAAGTTAAAACTGGTAGTCTCCGCGAGCCGGACGCTGTTCTCAAGTAGGTAAATACGCTCGTGCATGTACGGTACTCGCGCGAGAGGATTCGACAGCGGTAGGCGGGAGAAACTTCGAGATAAAGGTCAAAGATTTATTTATGCGTTGGCCGGCTTTGTTCTTTAATCATGGCTTGTCGGTGCGGCGAAGGAATTCGCGAGATTTATGACGCGCGAATTTCCACCGGCGCGTGCATATTTGCGCGAATTAAAAGCGCCCAACGGTACCGACAATTATTTATATTAACGCGTCTGCTACAGTTTTTATAACAAGCTATCGCGGTGAAAATCGTTTGCGCACAACAGTGCACGTATTCGCGTGAAAATAAATTTACTCTCGCGCGCATTTGTTGTATTTATGTAAGCATCGAAACGTTCCCGAGTTTAGTACCTTCGGAACTTTCGAAGCTCTTGAAACTTCCACTTTAATATTGCAGGAAAAAAAAGGTCTAACAAGAACCCGAAGTACGTATTTTACAAATGTTACCTTGCATTTGTATATTTCCTCAGTTCTTGACTGTTTATCTTTTTGACTTTGGAAAAAAAATATTCTAATGTTTCAGATATTAGAAATTGATATTGCATAGAAGAAAGTTTAATAGTAGTATTAGTAGTAGTATTTTAATGAAATGTTTGAAAAATATGGAACCGAGGAATTGAACCTCGTTACCTCCGAGTCACCAGTTACGTCCTTTACCACTACTCTACGCCACAGTTTTGAAATACAAGTTTAACTTTACAAATATCCGTGATTATAAGGTACTGTCACGTGACTAAGTCGATAATAGAACGACGAATAGAAACTCGTGTGAAGTTGATTGCGTGAGAGATTGGCAGCCAACTTCACACGAGTCTCTAATCATCGTTCCATCCTTGTCGCATGTATTGCTTTTTGTAATGAGTGCAAGGAAAGTGCCCTGTTTCAGTACCTTTTAGAAAAAGAAAGTTGGCTGATTTTATACCCGGACGGAAACTACTCATTTTCCGCCCTAGGATGGGAACTAATAAGTTTCTATTCTAAAATGGAGAGTTTCCCTCTTCATCTATGATCAGCCAGTTTCCGTCTTCTAAACAGGATGGAAACAGAGCTGCTTTCGTGCACGTGTTACAAAAACATTTTTTTCTAATACCAAAAAATGTAACATGGATAACTTTAATGTTTTACATTCTTTAAATCATAAGGTATAGCATTAATTACTAAAAAATTTCCCTCTCTGTATCAAAATGATTTATTAATCGAGTTAAATCTTCCACTTTCCATCCTTAACATAAACATTTCCATTGCAAATTATTACACGATTGCCAATGTACTTTTTATCGTCACTATTCGTAATTGACGGCATCGCGTTTAAGCGAGGAATTTTTGCGAAAAGAGGAGCGCACAAAAGTGGTTCACGCGAAACGTGCGGCGAGGTGCGCGCACGGTTTTTTTTTTTGCTCTCGTGTGTTTTTGTGTGTCAGGAGGTCCTCACAAAGTGCGATCATTATCGCGACGTGTCAAGCTTATAAAGGAGAAAGCACGCACGGGTCTTTGGCAGTGAGCCTCGGCGACCTTGGCTTCGAATCTACGACCACAATCACGCACCCCGACAAAACCCGGGAATCAGCCTTTTGATTAAGCGTACATTGTACGGCCCGAAATCATAAACCCCCCCATTCATCCGCGGCAATGTATGGTTACACGTTTCCGTTAAAATAAGCACGTGACCGCATGCCCGAAAATTCCATCGTTTCGTGCCGTTCGCTCCTGAATTAAAGGCAAAAAAAAAGTTTGGATTGATTATGCGCGACTAATGCTCCCTCTGCTTTTATCCGTGACTTTCCTTATTTTTATCTCCCAAATTTGGTTTTATTTCAATCCTTTAAGGAGCACGTTATATTTTTTGTTCGAATTATACCATTTGAACAAAATTTTGTGCGCTGTTAAAAAATTTTGAGTACAGTAAACAAGCGTGTAAATATTTGGGTTTAAGTATGACATTAAATGGTATTAAGGTCGAAGATATAGTTGAAAAAAGGTTATTTTTAGGTCTTTTCTTTTTCAGTTTAAACATATAATTAAACTAACTTGACAGAAAAATTATAAACTAATATTGAATCCACCATTCATTTTTTGCCAAAAATTTCATAAATTCGCTGAAATTAATGTCGACACGAACCTTTGCATTGCGCCAAGAAAACGCTGCAAGTGCAGTCCGAGGCGCACATCTCACTATCCCCGGGAACGGCTGAAAAATAAATGACCGTCTTCTTGTTATGGTTCGACGAACGAAAGCGTTTCAGTGCGAAAGGTTTGATCGAGTGGCGTGTCCTGTTGTCTGTCATCGCACGTTCGTGGAGGCATTTCGCTCGCTCAAGTTCGACCACGCGTCACAAACTCCACAAGTGAATCTAGTCTGTATATGGTCGGGCCCCAGCTTCGTCTGCCGTCCAGTCAATGGACATGATTCACTGCGCGTCGTTCAAGAGGAAGACCGATCTCCAGTCGGTCCGCAAAACCGACGACCGTGGCTGGTGAAAAAAATCACCGACAAATAGTACTCCGCGCTTCTTTTTCTATCGTATTTCCGAAACTACCACAACATTGTCGCAATAACGGTGGGATTAACTTTTTCTAACGAATTAGGAAAATATTAATTGATGATTTAAATGTGGGGAAAAATAGTATCGTAGCAATTATGGCATATAGATTATACTTTATGATAGTTGTAGGATAAATTAATTTTTACATCATGGAAATGTATTTGTTTTCACGGAGAAAAAAAAATATGAAGTGCTCTACTAAATTTCTGTTTAAGTTAGATATATTGTTTGGCTATTGTTGGGATAAGTAGAAGTTATAATTATCGTAGCCAAAGAAATTAATGTGAGTCGAATTGATTAAAACTAACCTAGCTAGTTGATTCAATTTACATACACTGTATGGCTGAATCAGCCATATAAATTTATCTAATCGTCAACACAGTGAAATCCAAGTAGTTTTCGTTGATATATTGAGGTTATGTTGAGTCCCTATAGGATAAGTGTATGGTTGAATCAGCCATACAGTTTATGTAACGTTTAAATATTCATTTTAGTCGATTTAATATCTAGGTCCTTCTGCAAATAGAATAAATTCTTACTAAATTAGTTAACAGTTGCTAGATAAACTCATTTACCTACCAAAGCGAATGCTTTTTTTTCCGTGTTATAATATAAATTGTTGGAAAATGAAAATTGGAAGAATTCAACCCAGGGAAAAATCTGGGTAAAGGTGGGCCCCAGCTCTTATATTACCATATCTGATATATCTTATATATACCAGCATGTATGTTAGCTCGAGTTAGGACCTCTCTCGGTTTCCCTAGTAAAAATTGAATTTGAATAAAAGGCGAACGTTTTCAAACAATAGTTAGGTTCTAGCTAGGTATATTCGTTTCCTAAACGGGGCTTAGTTTATAAATAATATCTTATGAAATCAAAGTATCGATCAACAGATCTCGCGGTTAAATTTCCAACTAATAAATCATAAGCACGATTCTTCACAAGAATATTTTTTTCCTACTCTTTTTTTAATCTTTTAGAAATGTTTTAATTGAAATTTTATTTCCTATTTACTTTCAATCTTTTAATTACCTCAAACTTATATAATATCCATAGAACAATCGATACCTTACGGTTCTCTATTTCAATTTTCCATCTCGCGGATGAGTCCGACGTAATTGAATAATAAATCGAATGCAACAATTAATAGTCGAAGAGTTAGCGCGTTCCCGCTTGGAAGAAGGTAAAAGTGGATGGAAAACGTAAAGGGTGGAAATAAAGGAGCGGGTAGTGGGGTGGTGGGAGGTGGGTAAGAGGGGAGGGAAGGAGAAACAGGAGAGAGCCGGTAAAAAAGTGTTTCTTCTTCAAACGCAATCTCGCCTTCAATTGCCTTCCGCGGAATGGCTCGAGGAGCAAGAAGAAGCAGCGCCGGGCCCCGGCGCACACGTATACAGACGCACGTGAACGCGCAGTTGATTAAAAAGAGACGGCCGACGCGCTCGTCCTCTCCCTCGTCCCTCCCCCAACGAGTGGCTAGACTTCAATGGAAAGACGATGGGTTGAATCATCGCGTGCCTATACATAACTACACGGGGATCTTGTACAAGTGTCCGAGGGGCTCGGTACTTATTCGTTAAGAAGATGCTGATTAGAAACTGGAAAATCTAATCAGCGATCTCTTATTTAATACACTGGGAAAAATAGAATAATAAAAGTTACTATACTTTCTAACATTCTGAGACCCTATGCTCCAATGTTAAGAACAGTACCAGAGTGTCTGGTAAATGGTATCACTTTTTCAAGTATTAATTATCAGAACAGTGGAACCACTTCTCACAAAGCTGATAATTATTTTATGCAGAAACACATAGAGTCCAGGATTATTATATTATTTTTCTCAAAAGGTAAATTACAAGCCTTTTAACTTAAAAAAAATTAACTTAAGTTAAATTTAAAGTGAATAAATATCGTATTTGTTACCATCTTAAAAGCACTATGATAGAACCAATTAGAACTTTTTTTTCCGAGTTGAGTAATATACTATTAGTCGTGCTTTTCTGCTCGGTACCTAAAATGCTTTTATTTTGATTTTACTTAATTTTTTCTAACTAATAATATATGCAATAGAATAAGACTGCGAGTATTTACAGTTTCATGAAGATATAAACAGTTTTTTTAAACATTATATACCACTGATATGTTTTGCTTCTGCAAATAAAACTATTTAATGATATATATAGAATATATTGTGTTCAAATTCATAACATCAGATAATAACATTGAATTTAATCGGATATTACTGATAATGAATTTGAATGAAAACCTGAAATACCTTAATACAAGATAGTTAGTAATTAATTTATTACTCTCCTATTTATGAGATAAATTTAATTTACTACGTGAGTAACTAAATACATATGTTTTTACCAAATGATTAGCGAGATTTCGTGCGAGAATGATTTATACGGAATTAAACAAGTTAACAAAATTTAAGTAAAATCGAAAAGTGGGTGTTTTGGAAACAGAGCAAATATACCAATAATTTATTTTATTTACATATTTCATTCTTAAATTTATTTTAATCTCTTGTTGTAAGAAATTTCTAAAGTACAGTTACTAGCATTTAAAAATTTAAAACTTTTTTTACCTTAAACATATTTTAGCCTATATTTTTGAAGCAATCAAGAGTAAATATTGTTTATCATGAATTTCAGTATTCTTTACCAAGCATTTTACTTTTGCTTATAATAACTGTAATTTGAAAACGTTTTCCTCTCGACATTTTTCTGAGCCTATTATTTTAATAACAAAGGCCGAACAATTTGACGAATTCCGCGCGAATTACGTCGCCCCAATTGAGAGCAACGGTTAAGACTTATCGCTCAAAATCTAGCGATTAGCCAGTTGATCCATTGCTCCACATCCTTATCTATCATTTGCCGCGATCCGTGGCATCAAATAATTGTGACAAATTGCAGCCTCCTCTGATCTTCGCGATAAGAATCAATGTGGAACGCGGCGGTATTATAATTCCTTCCGTCCTGGACCGCGCGTGATGGCAATTCAAGGAAACGATTATGCCACGAATTTTCGTGGAAAGACGCGACAGTTCGCGTTGCTGGCTAGCTGGTGCCATTTTCTAGGTCAAGCAATGATTCTACCGTAAAGAATCGTCGACTCGTTTCTTTGTGACGCAAATACCGATTCCATCATCGGACGGCCCGACTAATTCTATTCTGCGCGCGAAAAGGCCTCGCATTTTTCTGCGTAGGTGCCGTCTCGCCGCAAAAACCATCGGGGATCGAGTTCTTCTCATTTTTCCTCCTCTGCTTAGATGCAATGTCAATAATTCACTCATTTTATTGTTAGGCATTAATGCATTTCAGATTTGGTTTTTTTTTAATTTCCTCCGCTTCGTAATATGAATTACCGTTTTTTATTACACACCGTTTATGGGGTATATACGGGATATATATGGAGTATATATGGGGCATAAATGGGACATATGTAGGGTATTTATGGGGTATTCTACTGTTTTTACTCTACTATTTTTACCATTATTAAATATAAAAAGACTGTCAAACATTTATTTCGTTCGATGTTTCGTAACGCCTGAAGTTGGTTCCAAGTGCAACTACCCTCCCGTAAGAACTTATACTTCAAAAATAACCAGTACAAATTTACAAGAAAATTACTATTCAATTTTTGCTTTCTACGATTTTTACCCAAGCATATTCAAAATTTCAAAAATTATAATTAAATATAATCTGATAAATTCAGGATTCATTTTTATTAATCCACCAGTACTCGTGAAATCTTTGTTAAATGCACCACAGTACTCAATTGTTGACCCTTAATTCCACTTTCGATGATTATACATTAAGGTTCATTAGGTACATTCGGCAAATGCATCGTTTTACGACATAAATAAAAAAAAAAAGTTTCCAAGGACTTCTCCATCCAAAAATTTTATATAAGTGCTATATATGTCAGTATATATGTTTTCAGAAACATGTCCGCATATATGCCACACATATACCACATATATATACCGCATATATGGCAACCTATATAAATTTTTTTCCATATACAATGACCTGAGAGCAATGTTACTGTTCAATTTTGGACGATTTGAAATACCGGAGGACTATGCCGAGGGACACGTTCCGGACGGAAATAAATTTTACGGCCATCCCTCTTTTGGCAGCTCCGCTGGTCGGTAACATCATCTAAACCCGATGTGGGCTTTTTATCGGGCCAGCTCCCCGTGACGCGTTTCTTGCCGCGCTTGTGGGGAAACAAAGTTGGCCGGCTGGCGAGCGTCGGGCGCGCCGAAGGTACGGCCAGGCCGAACGATCTCGCAAGATCCTCCGGTGGATCCGGGCACCGGTCCATTCATGCAGCGTCGGCCAACCTGACCACTTAATATGGTAGCCTGCCGGCAATCTGCGCGTCGCAAAAACCTGCCGATCCGAACGGAGCGGGGCATCCTATTTACGGAGCGCCGATTTAGGCAATCGCGGGAAGAAGGCGGATAAGGGCCGATGTCGACCGGAGCCTGCTCTTCAAAGTTGGCCACGCATCTGGCCAAGTAATTATATATCGGCGCAGCATCTTCGTGTCATCCACCGCGATCGATTCCAAATGCACCGGGGGCAGGCCTTACCTCGCCCGTCGGGGCAATCTGCGTTATCCCCCCCCCCCTTCCCTGGTATACGTAACTCGGCGAAATTAACTTAATTGAATAATCAATAGATTTAGTATTGCCTTTGAGTTACGAGTTGGTGTATTCCAGCGAGATGTTATTTAAGAGAGAAGTAAAAGTTTCAATTCGGTGAAAGAATTGAGAATGAAATGTGATTTAAATGGAAATTCAGCCTCAAGGTCATGTTTAAATCATTTTTGCACTCTAACTTGATAGTATGAAAGGTCATTTGAAGAATGATAGTTGGCGGTAGGTTTGAGTCAAAGAAAATCATTATTTTATGTATAAAAGAAAGATGAAAAAATTAGATATAATTTAAATGATACTTCAGTCAATTTAACAAATTTACTTTAATAAAAATGAAACATAAATAGTCCATATATGATGTAACAATTTTATATAAGGGAATAGAAAATTAATATATGGACATATATGATTTTCCTTGATCCATACATGGCCATATATGGTCGATATGTGGCAATAATTGATATAATATTCTAGCCATATGTGCATTTAATAATTGCCTTATATGGAAATCAATTATTGTCGTATATCAACCATATATGGATCAAGGTAAAACATCCCTGGTAGGAAGAGATATCGTACAATATCCCACAAACATTTTCAAATATCTTTATGTTGAATCCCAGAAAAATTCTTTGTATATTATTGGGAGATTAAATGTCCTAGGTACATACTAGGGATATATGTTCATATATGAAATTATTAAAAAAATATATATCCCATATATATGTTTCATTTTTACTAGGTTAGTTTTCCATATAACGGTATTACGTAAGTATAATGCCAAATTAGCAAAATTTTTATTAAAAGTTGATATTTTTTTCTCCCAGTGTATTTAGTAAATTCTATCACAATTCCACACTTGTAAATCAACAGATTACGATAGAAAAAGTTGCCAATTTCCAAACCAAAAATACTCTTGTCGCAAGAGGAATCGGATTTGGTAAAACCGGGACAAACAAGATGATAATATTCCACTCCGAAGCGTAACACTCGCCCAAGCGTACTCTTATTTAAAATAATCCTTTTCATTTTTTTTTTTTTTTTTTACGAATCGCCTCGTTTCAGTACGAAGCGCAGTCCGTCGGTTTTCAGGGATAGCGGGAACATTAGAACAGTTTAGAGCGGAGATTTACTCGGCGCACGTGTACGCACAAGCGATGCTTCCCGCGTCCCATATATCCGCATAACAAGACAACAGGACTCTTTATATGGACCTAACGCGGAGTTTATGTACGAAGGAGTAGCCGAGCGCGCTGCAACACAAGCCCGGCGAAGCCCCGCCGTGGGCCCCGCCTCCTCGCGCTGCCCCGCGACATTATTCAAGAAAACGGAATCTTATTTAAACGAGGACGGAAAAACAAGGGGGACTACGGCCGCGTGGCTAATGAATCCTAGTTATTTTGTGCATCGAGGAGCTGACGCAACGTTGACCAAATACAGCGCACAATGTACCCACGCCAATTATATTGTAGGAAGAAAATCGGCCGCGCTTCAAAGAGCCAGAATTTTTAACTCGGTGATATTAATGCCCCTTACGGTGTTTTTTCCGGGGGGGGGGGGTCTTTATTTTTTCTCGTGCCAATTCAATAACGTTAGAATGCAAAACATGCGACGGGTAGGTAAAAAATTTTGGGATACATGATATTGAAAATGGTAAGTCATTCCATGTCCGTTAGATGTCGCTGTTCAGTGTGGCCAACCTATTGTCTATGTCAAGATGGAGTACTTTTAAGTGAAGTAAAGGTACCAGCTTCTGATGTAATTGAACTAAGAAAAAAAATAATTGTATTGCAAGGAAAAGTAAAAAAGATAGTATTGATGAACTAATTGATATAAGTAATAGGAAGGGGCAGTTTTATGTTCATTATTTTTACAATGAATTTGGAATTCCATGGTTTTATAAATTTAATTTAAGTGGGGAAGATATTGGTTCTAAAAGGAGACTAAAAAGTCCAACACACCTCACTTAATAATAATCTTTATAGACAGAAATATGTAAATTTCGATTGATAAATTGATGATTTAGAACGTGTCTTTTGGTACTATGAAATGTATGCATTAGAGAGAGAGAAAGAGAGAGATGAATTGATAAAGGTGTTCCTAAAATTATAAAATACGGTCTATACTCTGGTTTTTCTTTATTGTCTCTGTTTATCTTGCACTCACATATGTTTAATAGACTTTCTATTTAATATTAGTAACAATTCTTAATGTAAGAATAATTCTATTTAATGTAAATAGAAATCCAACTACATTTTTCTCAGTTTACTATTAAATATAAAATATAAATTTAAATCAATATTAAACTAATATCAAATTGAAATTATCTGTAATAACTGGCAGTTTTCGATATTCCCACCTTAGCGCCAAAAAAAAAAAAGTCGAAGTAAATTTAGTCCGAACTATTTTTATTTCGAATGTTGTAATCAAGCGGAAATTGTTTCTGCAACAAGCGTTGTACGATAAGAATTACTTTTCCTTAGCTTTTGTTCGTTCGCATTTTTTGCTCGTCCCAAGGAAGCCGTCTGTCCTGTAATTTTACACTGATAATGTAAAAAGTGAAAATAAATGAGACGCTTTGATCGATAAGCGCACGCGTGTAGAGTAATTCTCGGAAAGTTACCAAAGAGGCGTTCAATGATTTCTTAATACACGGTAATTGTGAGGCTGTAATTAATGGGTGTGGCCATGGCCAAAGGACTGATAATGGCAGAACCGCCCGCACATAAGGCCAATTCATAATTCGTGAATTCCGCAACATTGTAGCGAAACGAAATTTTACTCGGAATTTGCTGGCATTCCAGTGCGCGGGCGCATTTTTACACGTCCTTTATACAGACAGGTTGATCTGTGTATAATTTAAAGGAATTACCCCGGGAACATTTAACTTTAACATTGTTTTATACGTCTGCAATGTTGATGCCATATTGATTTCACAGAGCACTGCCGGATTAATAAAAATAAACCCTGAATTTATCAGATTATATTTCATTATAAATTAAATGATTGATTAATGTTATTACGCGAAGAAGAAATTTGGCAAAAATCATTTTTTATCGAGTAATTAATTTTAAAACTCATTAAAAGTTTGAGTTATTTTAAATATAAATAAGGTTTAAATAAGGTTTTAAAGTTGTCTGAAATGTAGGATAATTGGGGATGTGTAATATAATTAATTTTCCACCGGTTAATAAAAATTGAAGAATATTTTGTTATTATTATTATTATTATTATTTGAAAGATTTTGGGTTTTGAAACATAATTTTTACATTATAAATACAAAATAAGTTTATCAATACTCCGTTTAACATGAAAAGTTTCTCCGCGGACAATGCCGCGCCATCGACGTCTCGACTGGTTGGATGAAAAATACGAAACAAAATAAACGAAGAGAACAAAACTAAGGAACAGAGAAAAACAAACGAGCGCAAGTCGATTTTGAATCGATCCTCCTCTCGGCGGGACTTGAGGCCGACGATATAATAAATTGCACGTGGTATGTTTCACGCTGTAACCTCGCCATACTAAGTTTCCATTTTATTAGACGTAATTTTGCGAACGATCAATTTCAAGTACGCGGATAGATAAAACACACTTTAATATTTGCAATAAATACCCACCCGTTGTGTTTTTTTGCAAACAATTTTGCGTTAACTTTTATGCATCAGTGGCAGAAACTGGTCGGTTTTCAACTTGAAATTACTCGCGTGTAAAATCGTGTAATCATTTTAAAAAGAACGTCCAAATCTCGATATATAAATATTTTAAACTTATTTAAATTTTAATTTAATAAGTTGTAAACGCAGATTTAATCTCAATCGATCATACTTTAAATTATACAAACTATTCATTTTATATTACATTATATATCGAGGGAAAGAAATATTAAGTTTTAATAAAAAGTTTACTAGTTTGGCATTATACCTGCAGAATATCATTATATGATAAACTAAATTATGAAAATTTATTAAAACAGTTTATTAAAAATTGTTATTCCATATAGTTTTTATATATAACTATAGGCATAGGTTAGAGACACCTAATGGACAAAACATGTAATAAACAGTTTGTCAAAAAATTAGAATTCACTTTATTAAACTTTGAAATCCCTTGGTTTCTAATTTTCAATATCCTTTTTTCTCCCTCCATTAATATTAATATTTTCATTTTTACAAAAGTCATATTTAAAGTTGTCCAGATGTCTACGTACACATATAAATACAAAGCACACGGATTCGTTTATTGAACCATCTTTCCAACATAATTTCAACTCGCAGTTCAAAGCCACCAAACGGTTTATTTGATCGAAAAATCCCAGTAAACATTCTCCCGGCGAACAAACCGTTTCGAATTGTGTTTGTTCGATTGCCATAAATATTCGCGTTAAAGGAGGAAGGAAAAAAGGGGAGAGAGGGGAAAAAAAAGAAAAATTTATTGCACGAAATAACAAAGAATTCTTCGGGTGACAGTGCAGAAACGACGCGTCGTACGCTCGGAGCGAGAGCGACAGAAATCGGAGTGGAATAGAGAGTACTTCGTTACAAATGTATGAATATTTTATACAGTATCGGTAGCAGCATCGAGAAGCACCGCACGTCGATCCGCGTATAGGTGTAGGCATGGTCGTTTTGCTACGTCTGCCGACAGTCTAGACCGTGCAAGTCTGGTTTCTCGTCTGGGAGGGACGGACATCACCTTTGCCGAGCGAATTCACCTTTAAGGCTCTACTCCCGACGACCAATCGGGTAATAAACTATCTAAAGGAACTCGTCCACCGCTATTACGCCGATACGCCAATCGAAATCGTACGGAATATTAAGTAGCTCAGAAAAACCAAATTGCATACTCGTTGAAAAAGAGGGGAAAAAGGAGGGGAAAAAAAGGAAACAAAAAAAAATACATTGCGGAGAACCAACCGCGCTTCACGGACTGACACCAACACTTTAGCGCGACGGACGTTCTTAAAAACCAAAATTTCAAGAATTTCGAGAAATGATAATTTATTGGCGAGTTACAGTTCGAACTCGTTTAGTCGGACGAAAGTAAGATACGAGGAAAGGAGTGAGGTGAATGATTGAAGTTTCGATACGAAATATTGTTATTCTTTATAATATAAATTGGGAGAAAAGATGTAATGAAAATTACTGAAATTGTTAGTAAACTGGTTGTGTTTTAAGTTAGCAGAGTGTATCAGTTTGTTGGTAATTGTTCTTTGAAAATTGATAATATATATCCAAATGTTGACACTTTTTATTAAAATATGATATGAAGGGACTTATGAAAAATACTAGACTTTATACTAAACGACGGATATACTTCTTCAGTTTTAAAACTTATCGTACAAATCTAATAAAATATATTTGAAATTAATTAATAATAGTATCTTTAATATATCACTAGGCTCAAATGGTATATTTCCAAATGAGAAGTATATCCGTCTTTCACCAGATAGTCTAATATTTTTCACAATTATTTTTACTCAGTATATATAAAAACGATATCCATTTTATCGAAAAGGAATGTTGCCTCGGATGTCTCTTATTAAAGCAAAATAGATACTCCTTTTTTTGGTTGAAATGGAAACAGTTTTAAAAGCCTATAAATAAAACAATTATTTTATATCACGAATTAAGTTATCGTTTAAAATCAGTTAATTGGTTTCTGTACGAGAGAAGCCTAAATTGAGGAATTTTGCGGACAAAAAAGGGGCATAAAATATAAATAAAAATAATTACAAGTTTAACTGCAACTATCGGGATAAAATATTGCCGGAAGCGTCGCATTAAGTAACGTTAATTAAATTGCACTAATCATCTGTTATTTGCCTGAATTAGAATCATCAGCGCTTACAATGTTGCACCGCACACAACATATTTTAAGCACGTCTCGTATACATTTTACATATTGCATGCATTCACGCGAGCGTTTCTCCTTTATCCTTAATTTCGTTCATTATCGTTAGCCCGAAGCAACAGAACGATGAAGTCAATACGAAAAAAGGAGAAAGAAAAGAAAAAGAAAAAAAAGGAAAAAAAAATTCGGCATTCAAATACCGCCGATTTAATCAAATAATCGACCGCCCGTGACATCTTAACGACAATGTTACGTTAGATCGACAATGCGAAATCGATGCTTGCGTGCAATAACGATTCAAAAACGCGTTAATGATGATTAACGAGAGACCGGTGTATACGCGTGCGTATAATCGCCAGCGGTTTAGGCGTCCTCGAAGACAATGAAATTGCCGTTTTCTTGCGCAAAAAGTATGCGAAAAGAATATTCCGCGCAAAACTCTAAAATAATTTTACCAATCAGCTGCACGATTATTGACGACTTCATTCAGTTCAGAAAAAAATAAATTTAGGAAAAAAAATATTTTATTATATATGGTCATGATACAGTCAGAAGGTTAGGAAAAAGAAGATAGAAAAATAGAAATAAATACTTCTGAAAATAGTAAAATTTCAGTGCTGTAAACAAATCTACAAAGTACCCTAGTAAAGATGAAATATACATGGTCCATATATGTTTTAACTATTTCATAGAAGGAAATAAAAAATTCTTATATGGACATATATGTTTTTCCTTAATCCATATATGGCAATAATTGATATAATATTCTAGCCATATATGCATTTAATAATTTTCATATATGGAAATCAATTATTGCCATATACCAACCATATAGCCATGTATGGAATAAGAAAAACATATATATTTATATATGACTTTTTTATTTCTTTTAATGAAATTATTAAAAAATATATAGACCATATATGGACCTATTCATTTCTCTCCGTCTGTAATTAACAAATAAACTAACAAATCTAAAAAAAAAAAAAAAAAGGGAAACGTAAACCACCGAAGAGTGACGAACAACATTAAACAAACTACGACTCCTTCTGATCGTCTATTGCCGATTGCTATTTATTGCGATGATTAATTACTAATCACAATTTCTTAAACACTTATCTGCGATAATTTCTATAAATGTTTTATCGTTAACTTGTTACGAATAAAAGTAACAAAGCGATATGAAAAAGTGATATCTCCTTGCCTAGCGTATCGAATGACAGTATCACGATGCGAGAGCGTATCGACGCATAATTAGCTTATTAGAAAATGAGCACTCAACCGCAGATTCTATTTTACATCGCGAGGTTAATTAATCATAAGACGATAGTATCTCACTAGCGTTGGGT